>PVJL010003491.1:0-156012 GCA_004026885.1 Lyroderma lyra
AAGAAAATTAAATAAATGAAAAAAAGTAAAATAATATAAATTAATATAGTATATATTTACATTTGAGTATATAAATATGCCAGCCTGAAAAAGGAAACTTTTCCAATTTTGGAGGAAGTCAATGCTGCTGACCACCACGTTTTATTTATCCAGCTTTTGTGGTAGGCTGACTTCTAAAGTAAGACAAATGACTTACTTTGACAAAGACCATGTTTAACAAAGTCTTTCAATAACTGATGAGGCTTCCCAGGTCTTTGGTAGTAAGAGGACAGCAACATTAGTGTTTCTCAATCCATCCCTTCCTTCCCTTTCTAATCACACTTCTAATCACTACCTTTCTTGAAAGAACTCTTCCTGGACTACTGTAATAGCTTCCTATCCATCTGCAAACATTCCCTCCACCAAATGTATGGTTTCTAGGGACATTTCCCCAAAGTAACTGCTCATAATGCCATTCCTTTGGCTCAAAACCTTTAATAGTTTCTTGTTGAATTCATGAAAGAAGTCCATATAAATGAGCTGAGCATTTAAGTCCTTTGTAATCCGAGTTCCATCTACCTTGTGAGCTTTATTCTCATCTCTATGCATCAAATGACATGGTCACTGGCCACTCCTTTCCAGACTCTCCCCTTCCATGCATTTAGTTATACACTCTGCTACTCTGATGGGAAAGCCTCTCTTTTTAGTAAGGAAATTATCTCAAGGTTTTGTAACAAGGAGACCCCAAAGCACCTTGGGACAATCGAGCTACACATTTATTTCTCTCTCACACAAAAGTCTAGAGTGAGCTGGATAGTCTATGGGGGATATGCTTCCCTGTTCCATGAGATTGTCCAGGGACTACGATTCTTCCTCTCTTGTCGCTCTGTCATCTCCTAGTGTTTTCCATAAATGCTAGATAGTAGAAGGAAGAGAAACAAGGGAATGTATGCCCAATCATTTTGTGGGCAGGATCACCAAAATGTACATATCATTTTCACTCACACCCCATTGGCAAGGACTGTGTCACACGGTCATGCCTCACTGCCAGTGGCACTGGGAAATGCAGCCTCTAGGCCGGCTGCCACTTGCCCATTAAAACTTGGTGATGCATAAGGTGGCAGAAGGGAATTCTATACTGAAAGAAATAAGAAGACTCAGAGGACTGGGTTCAATTATTCGTCTCTGCATTGTCTTTCTTCAGTTTATGTCTCTAGAAACCTCCATTCCTCTACAAAGTGAAACTCAAATAATGCCTCCATCTAGCCAATCTTCTCTGATCTTAACCAATCTCCTTATTCCACAATCCTCCCAATGGAATATCAATTCTCCCTCCTCTAAAATTTCATAGTTCTTGTACCTATTATGGACTTAAACACATTTTAGAACTATACATATTAAATATAGTTTGTCAGGAAATATAATGTAGCAAAAATGAAAATATAAATGTGTGTATAGATTAGTTTATTTCCAATACATTGTTTTATTGAAAACACAGGCTGTGCTAATCTCTTTATACTGTGTTTCTAGAAGTGGTGTATGCAGGAGAAAGCACTCAGGAATGCTGGTAATGATAATATTGCTTCATTCAATACACCGGTAATTTACCTTCATTTATCACAAAAGTAACATTTTTAAAAGTAACATGCATATATTTTATCTAGAAAAATTATGTTTAGAAACTATTTAGAAACAAAATTACTGTGAAAGATTTTACACTAAATGAAGTTGAAAAAATTTATATTCTGTCCTAAATTTTTTAGGACAAAAATTGTTCTAAAATTTTACTGAAAATACTCTTAAACACTGATGTTTAAACAAATCATGTCTGTGTTTTCTATCCATTAGTATGATTTACCAAAAACAAACAAACAAACAAATACCCATGAAAAATGCTTATGGATAATTATCATATATTTTAAATTTTTGTTTATATTTTTATTTTTTATTCTCATAATTGTTTGTTTTTTTATTCTCATGATTTCACTCCATTTGCCAACATCTCAGTTACTCGTGGGGTTTATATCTTCTAATTTTGACATAATTAGTTTATATTTTTACACAAGCTTAGAACATGAAACAGCCTTCATTTCTATTATGATAAAATATTTTATTTCATTTCCTGATATTTTAATATAAACCAAATTTCTATTTAACATCTGGTTGAATATCATAATAGATTATTTAAGTTCTAGAATTTCACTGTTAAAATGTAAAATTGAATATAGCATAATAGACAATTAAAAAATAAATGTACCTATTTTTCTTTCAATATGGAACAATAAATAACGAGCAGAGAGTCATTTCCTTTGATTAATAACCTCTCTGACCAGGTGTAATGAATATTTATACATTATTCTATATTGGTAGAATACTTAAAATGCCTAAAACAATAACTATTATCAAACTAAATTTAGAAAAATTTTATGTAAGAAAGTCTTTCAAATGTTAGGAGCATAATATATATAAAACATATGGTAAATTCCTTTGACCTAAAACACGGAATAATTATAACAGCTTTCTATTAAAATTTTTTCAAAAACAAATTCAAGTCCATCAGTAATTTGAAATCTAAATGCATGTAATATTTCCAGAGTAAATTATAAACATGAAAATACTTTATTTAAACATCTATATAATCTCATTTGAAACATTATTTTGAAATTATGTTAAAATAAAACTGAAAATACATGTACTTATGAGCCTAAGCCCCTGACACATTTAATAATCATTCTTAAAAGTCCATAAAGTAGTGGTGAATGTTCAATATACTTCTTAAAAATATTAATATTTTGTCCTTTCTGTATAGTTAAAAAATACACTCAGGCAAATTTTATCTCAAAATCTAACTGCTGATTTTATTGGCAAATGTACTATAATGCATATGATCAATCTTTACATAATTATTTGAGTCGCAAACACAATTAATAAATCATCTTTGAAGTGCACTGACCATAATCAGTATATTCTGGAACAAGTCCAGGAGGCCATTAATCAAAACATGCTGAAAGGAAAGTGAGAGCCACAGCCTGAACAGTTAGGTAAACACAGAGTGAAGCTAATAAAAACCTATCTCATTTTAAAACCACCACTGTGTTTACTTTTGCAACTAAGATAAACATTATGATAAAATTAAAGTTGTGTAAAAAATGAGGTTTGCTCATGATGACCAAAGTAAATATATAGCAATTGCACATACATTTCATGTCCCTAAGTTGATACTGAAGAAGTTTAAAGTTAAGTTACCAAAAATCTTCAAGAATTAGATACTTGAATCTGATAAATTATATTCTCCATGTAAATTACACACACATAAATACACACACACACTCACACACACACACACACACACACACAAATATGTTGAGGTTTAAACTAGAAAGAAAGCAATAAATTATTAGAAATTTCTAAGAATCAGGTATAAGCATAAAAACAAGTTCTTTTTTTGAAAGAATGGAATGGCCATCTACCATACTGTAAGTTGCCAGGTGCAAATAATTAATAGTAAGTAAAAAATAAGTAAGTTGAATGAGTTGAAAATTAAATTTTCAAAAATTAATATTATAAAATATGATAGAATACAAATATCAGAGTGCCAAAAAATGCATACACATTTTAAGAGATGTTATCTATGTACTACTTTTCGAAGTTGAGTTGAATTATAGTAGCAATGAACGTATTGGAGTGTAGTATCATGTTCACTCAAAAGATGGTGTTAATCAAATGAATGCTAGTGCCACCATTCAACAAACAGGGCAAAGAAAATAGAGGAAGCGCTGTTGTCATTTGAGGAGTGCAAGACCACAATGAATAAGACAAAAGAGGTACAGTTGAGTTTTCCCCATGTCTTCCAACTTAACATCCTTTGACTTCTACCTATGGAGGACCTTAAAGGATGCAGTGTACCATAGAAAACCGGCTACACTGGAGGTACCTTGGGAAGAAATTGAAACAGCATGCGCAGTGATACAAGTATACAGTTCAGTCAATGTTGCTCAAGCAGTACTTTGTCATAATCAGAAGTGTCTGGACACTGACGGTAACCACTTTGAAAAACTCTTGTAATTGCAGAAGTGAATCGTGACTTGTATTCATCTTTTGTTATCAGTATGAGTATTAAGATTTTATAGTTTTTTCCTTTCTTAAAATGTATACATTTTTTGGCATCCTTTGTATATCTATATCTATGTCTATATCTATATCTATCATATATAATATATGATAGATATAGATATAGACATAGATATCTATATATATCCCCATAGAATGTACAACACCAAGTGTGAACCCTAATATAAACTATGGACTATGGTTGATAATAAACATGCCAATACAAGTTTATCAAGTGTAACAAATGTACCACTCTGGAGACAGATGTTGATAGTGAGGTTGTGCCTGTTTGGGGACTGGGGATATAAAGGAACTCTTTGTACTTTCTGCCCAATTTTCCTGTGAACCTAAAGGTACTCTTAAAAAAATAAAGCTAGTTAGTTAATTAATTAATTAGTTAACACCAGGCTCTTTCCCTCTCTGCTAATAAGTTTTATTTGTTGTTTTTTATTATCTATAACATTAATAATAGAAATACAAGAAGAGGTATATTACAAGGCAAATGAATGACTTTCTTCAAAAGAAGAATCTTATTAGTAGCAATATTTTATTGAAAACTGTGTGACTACAGCTGAGTTACCGTGGGGAAGTGAACCCTCTAGGACCTTGAAAAGCTTTGATAGACATGAAAACTTTGGTTCAGTAGGCAGGAGAGCCTGATGTGTGTAATTATTTCTCTCAGCAAAAGTGCATTTACTGTGCAATTTCTTACAGGATAATGCTGTAAGCTGCTAGTATAGAAAAGAATCGAGCTTTTGCTGGGTCCAGGAAGGCCACACCTTATAAAAACTGTATCAATGGAAGCTACATAATACATGACCCCACTCCAAGGAGATAAGAAAACACTGCATCTTTTTCTGCTCTTTGTAGCTATGCGTGCTATGATAAGACTGTGTAAACTTGGCTAATTAAACCATCAACTTAATCTAAGGAGTGTGTGTGTGTGTGTGCGTGTTATTTTGCCACCTACCACTTAACCTAAAATATTCCAGCTACACAATTACTAAATAGGGCCACTTCAGGATTCAGAACACACAGTTAAACTTCTTTACTATAGTTCAAAGAGCAACATCTGTGAAAAGTTATAATTTAATAACATTTTTAAGGTTGTTTGGAACAATGTGTTAGAATTCTCTTTCTGAAGACATCCATCACATAGAAGACTAAATCATGTGTGTGGGCCATGGAGGAGATACGTGAAACTATATATTTTTATTTGATAGTCTGCAAAAACAGACTATATAAAAGCATCCAAAGACTACACACATATACATTTGTATTAGTATTGTTGGCCCAAATTGTTTTAATGATTTTATCCTGCAGTTGAGATGATGTTGATCTGGTCCTTTTAGGAGTATTACCTATGTGTTCCGAACGCTTTTCTTAGAAAATGGCCCTACTGCTCCCAGGATCACATGCTGGTCAAGCAGGAAGTTTTCTAAATTGTAGAATTGGGTGTGTGTGTGTGTGTGTGTGTGTGTGTGTCTTAATATACACACCAAAATTTTTCTTGAGATAGATTTAATACCTAATCCTCTATAATTATGGTTGAGAAATTCTTAAACTTTTTTTTCAAGCAAGAAAGCTACTCTTAAACTTTTTAAAATAACTGTTCGAGAATTTTGAGAGTTTATATCCCAAACTAGGGCCCTGAAACATGTTACCCGTGGAATGTAATTAAGCCTTTTTTTGGGAGGGAGTAGGCAGATTGCATGCGGGTGTGATGCTTAGGTACATTTCATAAGTGATTAAACAAATTCAAAGAAATTGTTTACTAAGGTATTTCTCAGAGGCTTTAATATATAAATCTCCAAGTTTTGGGCATTAGAACACATGGAAGTGTGGAAGCTATGATATATGGCAATATCTATACTTATTTGAATATGGAAACTTTATAGGATACCTGTTAAGATTTCATTTATATAGTTCTACATAATGAACTTTGTGAATTGTACCATAAAGAATAAATTCCGGACTCATTATCATCTAACTTTGATAAACATCTTGACTTTCTTCCCTCTACCTATCCAAATCTCAGAGCTGGAGGTATTTTGTTCCTAACTATATACTTAGTTCTTCTCCTGACCACAGGGACTAATGCTTTTTCTAGTTAAGGATCATTTAAGGAGGAGCTCAGAATTAAGTTAGAGTTGTTTCTGATCTGCAGTAAGAACTTAATACCGCAGTTCTGGTAACTAGGTCTGTATATAGTATATTCCTATTTTGCTCACTGTCTTGCTCCAGCATACTCCTTATTGGGTTGCAACACAGGTTTTGCTCTCCCTGTGGCCATCTCTCCTGGGATATGAAGCCCTGATCTGAGACACAATTTTCTTCTATGGGTTCCTTTTTGAGATGTTAATTTCAATATTTCTTAAAACTAGCTTGCTTTCGAGAAAGACAACCTACAGAAATAAGAAACAAAACAACTAAGGAGAAGGTAAACCAGAATTTCCAACTGGGTTGAAATGGGCTGAAACAATTGAAGATGTAAGATATGCTGAAGTATTAATTAAATCATTTGAGTATTACTAGCCAGTCAATTTTACTAACTGCTTGCTAATTTCAATAAAATTGAGACATTGACTCAACCTAACCAAATAAATAATGCATGGATTAATTAATTAATTGCTTAAAACAATCCAACTATTCTACCTGGCCACAATTGACTTCATGCTATAGCAAAAGAATACTATAAGAAACATTTATTATATTTTCTTTTTTAGGATGTTGAAAGAATTAATAAGAGCTCTTAAATTTTAAAATGATAATATGAAAAATTCTTCCTTGATTATGTTGCATGATAAAACATGACCTCATTAAAAATTTAAGCTGGGTGCCTAATATATCCCAAATGTATTGCTATTTCATTCAGATACATATTGTACCCTTGTGTATTTACAGAGAGTGATTTTACAATGTTCTTATTTATACTCAGGGTTTTACTATATAAATATAAAAGTAATTCCACAATTTCTGTAGTCTTTGTCAGCTGGTTCATTTTGTTTAACATATGGAATTAAAAAGTCATACAAAACAATTCTACAAATCACAGTTTTAAGTGATGCAAGATAGTAAATCCCCAGGAATGTGCAGCAGATGGTTATGTTGAATAATAACTCTTGGTGTTGATGCTAGCTGACAGAACAGGACGAGTGTTCCCCAAGCATAATCATATTGTGTGAATTAGACACACCAAATTTTTTTATGAATATTTATCAATAGATGCCAGATTTGATGATTGCAGAGTTTTATAAGAAAGGGAAAAATAATCAAAGATCTATAAATATTCCTAAAAAAAGCATTTATATTTACCCCCCAAAAGACAAAGCACCAGTACAATTCTGCACCTTAGGACTGCTAACACATGTCAATTTAAGCTATTATCCCTGTGAGCACTACATAAGTTTCAGTATGTTTTCAATTTTCTAGTTTCCTGTGTTTCAAAAGAATGAAAGTTTTATTATTGGGAATCCAAAATTGTACATTAAGCACATTGAAAGTAGCATTAAAAAGAAGAAGAAAACTAAGTACAATAGCTTTAGGTCATTTTAAATGATGGTATCTAAGAAGATGCAATAGTGACCAAAATTTCAGAGTTTTCTAGCCAATCTGATTATTTTTATAAACCTTAAGAACATTTTTTTAAAAGCATAAAAATGCCAGGAACAAAGAAGAAAAGACCTCTGTGATATGAAAAACAGAAATGGTATCATGTATATGAGGAAAGGCTGAATCTTTAAAGGGCCGCTCTACCAGCATGCCGTGGACTCTGAGCAGCCCTCAGCCTCATTGCACTTCCTCCCTTCTGTGCTCTCTTCTCTCAACACACACACACATTTAACCTGAGCACATGCTCCAGGCTGCTTCCTCTGCTTAAACACTCTTCTCTTTGCTCCAGTATTGTATTCCTCTTTATCCTTCAGATTAGAGCTCAAATGATGATTCCTCAAGCCCTCGCTATGTTTCCCCTAAATGCTAAAATCCTTCAAAAGTTTGCAATTATATATCTGCATGTATGTAATGATATCATTAATGATTGTCTTCTCTCATATAGACTAAGCTTTATGAGATCTGGGACTGCGTCCAGTTTGCTCAGGATTATGTCCCCAGTGCTCAGCATGTGAGCATCTGCTAAATAAATGATATATGAAGGAAAGCCACAGTCAGAATTTTTTTGTTCTCAATGAACAACAGTATCTGCTGTGCATTTTCTTAGTCAATGTAAAATCATGTGGTAGTCACACATGAATGCAAACTCTACTAAGAAGCTATTGTAGAGGATATATAGAGGAAATAACATTGTGCGGGACTGACAAAAATGTCTTAAATCCAGCATATGCTTAGAATTGAAAACAAGTAATGAAGTCAGCCTTCCCAGATAAATTTGATGTGATATAATGGTTAACGTGCCATGGTAATACGAACTGTAAACCCAACACTTTCTGTGCAATCTTTTCTTTACCACTAAAGAAACTGTTCAATACATTCATTCTCAGTTAATCTTTTCTAATTAAACATGGTTAAGAATACAAAGAAAATGAATTTGGAAGAATATGTTTGTTCACATAAAAAATTCTTTAAATATTTTGAAAACTCCTGATAATGGTCATCCAAGAGTTACTACTATTGAAATTGGGCAATACCTTCTTTAGTATAGTAAACTGAAAGGAAACACCATGTAGTAAAATAGCTTCATAAACAGTAGTGATTGGTTAATGCTAAGCTAACAGTTTAATTTGGTAAGATAACAGTAATAACAACAATATTAATTCAACTATTTTACAGCTAAATTTGGTGAGTTGAAATAACTCATCCATGTAGACAGTCTCTTAGTCTGTTTTATAATCACTGGAAAATATATCATTGATTAATCCGCTGAATAATTATTTAGATGTGAGACCTTGGATAAGTTACTTAAACTCATTCATGGACATCTTATATATTTTTAATCTTATATTTTTTCATGAATTTTAGTTGCTAATAGTTAATAAATATATAAGTAATTTATTGCTAAAGAACATTTATGTTTTGAAAATGGTCAATTGTTCAAGTATAATAGAATAATAGATATTGGGAGATATTTTACAGATAATCTAGTTCAATCCTTTTATTATATGGATAAGAAAAGTAAATCTCAGGAAGACGAAATTATTTGCACAAAATCCGGTAAACAAAAAGAAAATTTAAACCATAGTACTATCGTTCCTGTCCCCACTTTGTTCTTGAAATGCAGGCTGGAGAAGCCAGAGAAAAAATACAGAAGATGCCCACTGGGAATATCTGAAATGACTAGAGGTCATATAATTTCCTAGAGAAGGGCCTAGGGGAACTGTGAAGTTTAGAGTTAGGGGCCAATATCTTTTCACCCCTAACTGGCAAACTATGCACATCTGCATTTATTTGGGAGACTATACAGCTGGAGTATATTAACCTAGCTGTCGAACATGTTGCTGGGAATTTATCAGAATAAAAGGGTTTTTAGGAAAGTACAAAATAGGTAGTAGTTTGAGTTTAAACACATAAAATAAGGGTGAAACATCAGTATTTAAACCTAAAAGTCCACAATGATATAGTCATTTCAAAAAGCTAATAAGGTTTATATCAACTTTTAAAGTAGTGAAAGTATACAAAATGAATACTGGCATAATCATCTAAACATGGAAAAGAAAAGGGACACAATATTAATTGCATATACGTTGGAAGAAACAAACACACTGCCTTTATTAGAACACCTGTATGAAATATTTAGTCTTTGATTCAGATCTAAAGTTCTTCCACCTCTGTGTCATGCATATCAGAAACCTGTTTAAGCAATGTTATGTATTCAGAAAATGTTAGTAACCCAAAATGTTACACTTAGTTCACACACAGAGCAGGAAGACATAAGATGCAGATCTCCAACATACAACCAGTATATTTCATTCTTCCCACAGACCCTGAAATCTTTATCAGACAAAATAAATAGAGCAAAAGTTCCATGAAGACAGGGGCTATGCCTACTTTCTAATCTGAATCCTCAGCATCCAGTATTATGCCTGGAACATAACTGATATTCATTACTCATTTCTTACAATTTGACTGAATAAAGTAGAATTTTCTGAATATTTCAAAACTGTTTATAATTTCATTTTCCCCATATTAATCTATGGGAATAGTTGGCTTACTCTAATATTTGCAAATTGGAAATATTTTTGTTTCTTATTAAGTGATCATACAATACCTTGAACTCCATGAAGCCAGGGGGTTATGAACTAATGAATAAATTTGCATGATAAACACAAACCAGTAAGAGTTTCATGCACATTGAGTTTTCACATATGTTATCAGAAGACATAAGAGACCCACCATAGTATACAGATGGCATTTTCAAGTACTAGTAGATCAGGACAATTATGGAGAGAATAAAAACCCAATGATTAACAGACAAACAAAACAATTTCACTATTAACTCTACAATTTTTATGCAAGAAACTTGCATCCTCATTGTCTGTAATAGAATTCTAAAACTTTTGCTCTCCAGATACCTTTACACATTTAAAAGTATTTGGGGACCTCAGGAGCTTTTGTTTATATTTGTTCTTATTTGTTATATTCAAAATTAAAACCAAGAAAACTTAAAAATCTTTATTAATTCATTTAAAAATAAACCCAGTATATGATAACATGAATAATATATTCTTTATGAAAAATCATTATATTTCCCAAAGAAAAGATGCTGTGAGGGCAATGTTTTACACTTTTGCAAATCTGTCTGATGCCTGACTCAAACGAAAACAGTTAAATTCTCATTAGCTTCTGCATTCAATCACATGTGACATGTGATTTTCATTGAAATATATGAAGAAAATCTGGCCTCACACAGGTATGGAACTGAAGAAGGGGATCCTTGTAGACAACCACAAAGAGCCCTGGGAATCCCCAAGGGTCCACACTTGGAAAACCATTGGTCTATAGTATCACCTGTCATATGGCTATTGTTCAATAACTATTTGCCAAATGAATAAAAGTTTTCAGGAAAAAAAATAAATTCTCAGGCACACATACATACATCTAAACATACAAATGATTTGCTCAGTCGTTTTTGATTCAACTGGTAATATTTCTTATAAATGACGATTGTTTTGCCGCAATAAAATGTTTATTATTTCAACTTCTCAACTCATTACAACTAAATGCAGATCAAAGAGAGGGTTGTCTGAACTAAAGAGTGAACTGTAAAAATAAAGTATAAAGTCTATAATATAGTAGAAATAAACAGATGACTAGAAAGAGACATTTTACATGAAAAAATTCCAAGCATAACTAAATCAAGTGGTTAATTTGAATGCTATACTGGTCTCTTTAAAGCAGTAAATCAGAGTGAAACATTTTACTGAACACAAGCTGGAGTCTAATATTTTTAGTATCCTACATGTCATTTCTAATTAATCTATAAAAAACACACAAAAATTTTTTGCTTATATTATTAGCACTTCTGCTTTAAATATTAATGGGAATTAAGTGAATACCAGAAAAATATATAGATTTAAACATTTTACAATTTCCAAAATTACAATTTTTGTTCTTTAAATATGCCTTAAATTCAGAAATAAATAATATAAAATTTAAGATTATATACTAGATTTTTAAAAATATCATCTCACTATTTGGCAAAGTATAAAATTACTTACTTTTCCTTTTCTTGAAACTGATGTTCCTGAGAAACCATTTTAGGTTCTGTCCCAAGATTTTTTTGCATTCGCTGCCTCCTCTTTCTACTTGGTGCAATATCAGTGATATCAGGACTTGAAATAATGGAATCATCACTTTTTAAAGTAGCTAAAATAAAATGACATGAAAATGTGAACCAATAAAATTATGCATATAATTTGTGAGTAAAGTATCAATTTGCTGCGTTAGCACTGATATTAGGTAACACAATTAAAACATAGCAAAACTATTTTTAAAAATATATGCAGACTTGGTGAAGTGAGCCAGTTAGATAGTGTGTAATCCTTTAATACCAATATAAAACACAAAGTATATTGTACATATGCAATAATTTGACCAAAAATGTCTTTGCCTATTTTGGGCAACAATCTTTCCAAATTCATTATAGACACAGTTTGATATCTCAGTACTAGAAATAGATAGAAGTGCCTTAGAGGAACCTCTGAAAGGTATAAAGGTATTTTGGGGGGGAAATACTACTATAGGAATAATATAAATCAAACTGATATTAAACAGTAGTTATAAGCAAGAACTGGAATTTCTGCTAGTGATCCATAGATAATTTCACAGACTTTGTGGCCAACTGTGAGGAATGAGCACAAACAAAATGTGAGAAAATAGTAACAGATGTCTCTAATGTGGTTAAACCATTAAATTACCCTTAAAAATGTTTGATATACATGAAACAGAAGCAACAATAGAAACATGCTTGGTTTATATTCCTTTATTCTCTTACAACAACTTAGTTCCAAAGAGATTTAGGGGAGTTTAAAATTCTTTCACCCAATACACAGTACATTCTGCTATAATATGTATTCCTATAAAATATAAGAGCTCCTGTGCTATTGGTAATAATAAACAAAATCAATACAATTTGGACTGTGGATGTCCTGCTGGTTCATGTTTTGTTTTTGTTTTTGTTTTTTTCTAGCATGTTAACAGTTTAAAGTGATCAGGGGCAAGCTTTCATCCTAATTTAAAAAAAAAGCCCTAGCAATGTAGAAAGGCCTAAAAAATGAATATGAGTGGCTAACAAAGCTATATAAGTCCATTCCTTTAGCACAAATAGGTCTGATTTGGTGGAACCAAAAACCCTACACTTCTCAAAAGTTAAGCTCTTTGCTAAAGCTACAGTTAGAGTTGAACAAGTTGTAGAGACATTTCTTCCTGTGTCGTGAATCAGATATTTAATTTTGATGAAACTACTGGAATCATTCAGTAACTCCCATCTTCTCCATTTAAGAGAAGTGTGATGCAAAGAATTAAGTGATTGTGATCCTCAGCACAAATATTACTAGAGAGATAATGGAGTTAATATTTTTTTCGGATTGTAACTAGAGTACTAACAACAACAACCTAAAGCTGAATGGATTTTGTGTGGTCTACCCAAACCTTAACTTTTCCCCAATAAGCTCTATTATTTTTAGTGCACAATTCTGCAGAATGACTGGTTATTCAGGCACACATACATCATACTCTAAAAGACAACACTGTTTTATTCTCCACCAATCTATAAACAGGGTAAAAGAATTCATTAAGGTCTGTTTACTCTTAGAGATGATGTCCTGTGCTAAATCTTTAAGTGGTCCCATGTCCAGCTGCAAACTGTTGACAACTGTAGCTGCCTGATCCCAGGGAGCATCATCATTCTTGCCTCAGGAATCTCTTTATTTGCCCAAAGTGAACATTTTATATGAGGCAGTGACTGGGACACCTAAAAAGACAAATAGTTGGAATTTCTTCAACCTTATAGGAAGAGTTCATGAAGTATTTTGTGCTCACTTGTTAGTAAATGCTTAGTTGAGAATTACCTGTATGTGTGAGAAATTTTAACCTGATAATCTGTTATTATCCCCACATTTCAAACTTCTTAGTGTCTACCATTATTTACCATAAAGAACCAAGAGTTGTGTATAACCAAGTGTTTCATTTCAGTTCCCTGTACCACTTTTGTTCCTTTCTCTTGACATTTACAGTCTAGCCATTAGCAGGAGGAAAAGGGACTAGCATATGAACTAGTTACTGTTGAAACTGAATATATCTTTTTTTGGTTTGTGTTTGCACCATGGAAAACAGTTTCCCCTTAAGCTTATTACATAAGTATAACAGAAAATTATATTAAATTCTCTCAATCTATATATTCATTTAAGATGAGGTTTTGATAAAATTTATATTACCTTTAATAAAGGGAGTATATTCCATCCTATCTTCTCCTCTCCACCCCTGCAATGCCAGAAACCAAGAATCAAAGCTGCTACTCTAACACCTGGTACCTAAGGATTAAATTGCTCATTTCAAGCAGTCCTCAAATTTTAACCCATCCTACCTCTGTCCTCTACTTGTGCTCATGTTTGGTCCTTTCAACAATTTGGTCTCAATGCAGGATACTTTATTTCTCTTCTTATTACTGGATCCCTTGAACGATGAGCTGTTTTATACATAATTGCAGGGACCTGATCTACATCTGCAGGAAGTCAAATATGGAACTTCCAAAATGTCTACATTATTCACAACCTTACATATTTTCTAAGGGCAACATTTAAAGCTTTCACTTTCAAGTCTTACATCCCATTTTTAAAGAAAAAAAATCAATTCATATTAAGCTTACTAGGTTATACATACTCATTTTAGATATGAGGAAGAGTTTGAATAGAGTTGTAAAAGAATGGAAAATGTTCAAAGAGTAATGAGAAGAAGGATTGTGGCCTGGTAGAAATAATATCCATGAAAAAAGAAAGATTCAGGAAATGACTGAGTAAGTATAGGCAGGAGGTAAGAAGAAATAGGGAAAAGGAAATACAGCGATGTATGCTTAAGTAAATGTGCAAATTTTCAAATCCAGGCACAAGAGTATATATTTGATCTTGACCAAAGAATTTTTTTCCTAAGATTCCACCTGCAGAATTCTTAGTTTTTAATATTATCATCAGTCTCTGTCATAACAATGTGTCTTTCACCATTTCTGGGAATGTTTGAAAAAAGAAAAGAAGAAAAGAAAAAGCTATTGCCAGTTAACTTACTACAGCTGAAATACTTATTGGCAGAGCTGTGGGATGAATTTCAAGTTCTCATGAGGTTCACTGAATCTAGAAAATGAGATATCTTTACACAAGCCTTGTTATTGTGAAAGGTGGCTCCACAGAAAGCCACCCTTCTTCTCATCTGACAGGAGAACTGCAGGAGCCTGGCCACAGTATTTCAGACATGACAGGGCTGTGTTGGTTTCCTGGGTACTCTCAACATTGAAAGGAAATGACATTGGTGGCTACACCGCCAGCAATCTGCATAAATTTCATGAGTCAAACTACCTGGTAAACTTAAGTCTCTGACAATTTAACCCTTAAATCTCAGTATTTAATAAAAACACTTTTCAGGTTTATAATTTGTTTTATCAGAGCCTCATTATTATTTCTCCTCCATGGATTTTTTTCCCTCTTCATATAATATACATGTACATATACTTGTAGCTTCACATACAGATACCATAAAAATCTAATAGAGATCGCCACCCTTCACCCTACTCCCACCTCAACACACAGGCCTGTCTCCAGCCCCTGCCCAAAACAAAATATTAATGTCCTGAGTCTTATTATTCATGGCAATGGCTGTGTAAATCTTAGATTAAATTATAAAAGAGGCTCTTATCTTCAGGTCTCTTCACCATGAAGAATTGTGTGCTGTTTGCAATAGGCCATATCCAGTGGTTCCCATGCTTATAAAAGTCCTAAGATCCTAGTCATGCATTCAAATCTCGGCAATGTGACCCTCACCTGCCCCTCTGACCATACCTCTCATAAATCTTCTACCACAGTATATAAACTATTCCAAGGGCTCCAGGGCTCCTACAACACCCTGTTGGTTTCTTACATTTCCTGTCTTGAATGCTCTCCATTCCTGCATTGGCTCAACTAAGTTCTCCCTCCGGCCCAGCCCATTTTCAGTCATTTCAGTCAGCCAAAATAGTTCCAATCCAAAGTCATTTCTCCTTCCTCTATGAGGCTTAGTTTTGAATTACTCATTTTACACATACTATCTTGTATTGTTACTCTCTTTTTATATATAACCCCTATTTCTCTGACTAGATTATAAACACACTATAGCTACACACCATACCTTATACTTTGCTACATCTCTATCACAGTACCCAGAAGTATTATGTATGATAAATACGAAGACTTGATCTCTTATTTTAAAATCTGTGATTATTTTTTAAATCAAAACTTAATTGTTTAGGAACCTCCAGATGAGGTATATGAAAAAATTGAATCAGGAGAGCTGGGTCTGGACCTTTAACTTGGCCATTTACCTTGGATACATTATAGAATCTCTGAAGTTCTTCAACTAAGAAATGTATAGTAACCATGATTTCTGACATGGTTAAATAAGATGAAATAAATTTTTATAAATCATAAAGTGAGAATTTTTTATATCAGCGTTATTGTTAATAAAACGTATATGTTTTTACAAAAGACCAAACCGAGATTCATTTAGATGAATTTGAAGAACTTTTAGGCTATCAACTATAACTTCTTAGAAACATAAAAATGAAATAATACAAAGTAAAACAAATACATGGCTTTCCAAATTCAAAATAACCAAATTGTCACAGCACTACCATCTGTTATGAATATAGAGTAGCCAATATGCTATGGCTGGTTTTTGTCATTTTACTTATTTATTAATTTCACAAATATTTATTAAGTATCTATAATCAATAAATTGTTTTATTTCAAAAGATATAAAATATTGAGGGGAAACCAAGATCCAAACCTTAAATAGGTGAATCTAAGTAAATCTGACACTTCATAAAACATACTCTTTCTTTCACCAGGGAAAACAACCAACCAATGAATGACCTGGGATATCCTATGTCTCTGTAGTTTGTCTTACTGACAGGTATAAAGATAAGCAAAAAAGAAGCTGAGATAAAGTTGGTCACACCGTTCTTCAATAAGCAGTATCTTAAAGTGACCTATCTTAAGGTAGTAAATTTCTAATCTGACCAAACAAGCAAACATTATTTTCTCTCCCTATTCATCAAACAGCCCTTTTTCAAATCTGTAATCAGTTACTACCCAGTTTTCACAATCTAATCTGAATAACTAATGACCATCTTACAAAAAAGGTCAATGGTCTAACCTATTAATCAGCAATCAGCAAATAAGCTGATAATTAACATCACACTAAGCACTTAAAAGTATGTGTGTGTGCGCATGCGTGTGTGCATCTATGTCTGTATGCTTTTCCAAAAGTCAGGCTCCTCTTTAAGCCAGTACAGATGGAAGTCAGACTTAATGACAAATACCTACTGACACTGGAGTAACCTAAAAGGTCATCTTTGGAAATCCAATAGTCTCAATGTCAGAGGCAGAGTGCATCACTAAAGATACAAAGTACAGACTCCAGAGGTATTTACAGCATAAAAAACAATAAGTAAATTGGATATGTTAAATATTGCTAAAAACCTGCAAAATAAATTCTTTTATCTTTGAGGAAAAATGTGATTTTATTTATGTATTTTTTTACTTTTTTATTATTTTATATTATTGTTAAATTTATTTGTGTGACATTGGTTATCAAAAATTACATAGGTTCCAGGTATACAATTCTACAGTCGCTATAAAGGATGGTACAGAATTTACTCAAAAAACAGAACAGAGTTACCACATGACCTGGCAATCCCCCTTCTTGGTACCTACCCCCAAAATTTGAAAACCTTAGTCCACAAGATATATATACCCCAGTGTTCATCACAGCACTATTCGTAAGTGGCCAAGTCATGGAAACAGCCAAAATGTCCTTCGATAGATGACTGGATAAAGAAATTGTGGTACATTTACAAAATGGAATGTTACTCAGCCATTAGAAAAGATGAAATACGGCCATTTACAATAACATGGATGGACCTTAAGATCATCATGCTATGCGAAATAAGCAAGACAAAAAAACCCAAGAACCATATAACTGCTCACATGTGGAACATAAAACTGAAAGCAACAAAGGAACAAAAACTCATGGACACAATCAATAGTTTAGTGGTTGGTTACCTGAGGGTAAGTGGGGAGGAGGTTAGGTGAGGTGGGAGAGGGCATCAAATATATGATGATGGAAAGAGAATTCACTCTGGGTGGTGAACACATATTGCAACACATGGACAATGTATTATAGAATTGTAAAAAAAATTTTTTTAATTTAATACCAAATGAACTCAGTTCTCTAAATCTTAAGGATTCACTTATTCCTTCACTTATTCAAATACTTATTAAGTATATTCTATGTATCAGGCACTATTCAGAAGTAACCATTAGGTATTCAAATTTAACACTGAGTAGGGCAGAAGAACACAAGATTTGCAAGAAAGCCACAAGTCATACAAGCAATGATAAAGGAACTAGTTTGTAAGTTCTAAGTTAAACAGCTTTCTAACATCTTATGATTTTTTCCAAATTAATCTGTGAAGCTTCAGTTTTTATTTCCCATTATCAAACACTAATTATAACTTGATTTCCTACATTGTTTTTCTTTGGCGTGAATATATTTCCTTTGAAGGCATAATTTTCAGTAACAGATGGCAATGAAGTAGATGTCCCAAAAGAGAACATTAAAAGGCTAGGTCACTCTGAGAAAACTGACAAAAAAAAAAAAAAAACCCACAAAAAAACAAAAAAAAAAACAAGGTTTTTGAATTTTAAGAATGCTTCAGCGTGAACTCAAATAGCGTAGCTGAATTGAAACTATATAATCACCTTTCTGGGTAGTCCTTTTTATGGCCCCTCCACATCCTTAGTAGATTTCATCATACTTTAGTGATTTATCTAATATTTATAAGCTCCATGAAGGAAGGGGTTGAGTTTGTCCTATCCACTGTTAGCATACGACAGACCAGTGCAATCTCTAACACATAGGATTCCATCAATAAATATTAGTTGACTGACATACATTTGTAAATACTAACAGAGTTAATAATAAATAACTTCTTTAAATTATTTTGACTCTATGTAACATACTATACTATTGGTAAGCTATGCCTGCTGCTGCCAGTCAAGTAAACATTAAGCAAATAAAAATATTAGTAGGGAAAAGCAGTTATGAAAGAACAATATTGGCTTTCCATTTATATCATTTTGCAGTTAAAAATAACAAATATTGGAAAAGAGTTTTAATGGCTAGTAAGTTTTCATAAAACAAAACTACAATTTTCCAGCTCTCACCAACTTTATGAAGGGGCCTGCCTCTGCCTGTAACCTACATCATGAAGTGTTCAGAGCTCACATAAAGCTTTCATTGTTGTGCATGAGCCGGGTATGATCTTCTGTCATCGTAAGGCATATTTTTAGTGTTTTCTTCATAGAGATTTAAGGCTTTTTTGAATTTTCATTCTTTTTTCTGTTTGGTCAACTGTTAATAAAACCTAGGCCTTTTATTGAGCCTAGTTGAACTAGTACAAATTTCAAATATGAACAAAAATAAGTGAAATATTAAAACTATTGACAGATATGAAATAGGGAATCTTTCAGTTTTTTTGTTTTTTGTTTTTTTAATAATGTATTACCAGCAAAATATCTGCAGTGGCTTGCAGTGACTCTAGGTTAACTGGTTAGAATTAGGACCAAATTACTAGTGTAACTAGCAAGTCAAATTTAGAATAGGATGAAAGTGGCAAAAAGTAAAATGCTGCATAATTATGTGGTGAACTGGGCAGGTAAGAATCATTAATCTATTAATAGGTCACAAACCCTCTTCTTTAATAATAACAGGGGTAGGAAGAAGGACTTTTGAATTCATGTGACATGAAAGACTTCCCACTTCTGCTTAATCTTAGAAAAATTTGAAATAATTTTGATTCATTAAGAGAAAATACTCTACTTGTACTTTTTTTACAATAAAGTTAATGCCTTTGTGATATACTTTAGCCAGTTTGTGCTGTTTCTATGAAGAGGCAAAGATGAGGCTAAATTTCAGTCTTCTCCCCTTGAAAACAGGAATGATTTTCAAAAAGGAATTCCCTGGATTGTGGTGCTGTCCCAACTAGCTTCCTAACCAAACAGGATGAAGGCAATACTTCTATTAAGAACAATTAAGGAAAATTTTTTGCCAAATGATCAAGTAACTAAGATAATGTTTATACTGAATTAATGCAATTCTTCAGAAATATCCTAAACCTGACTGTTAATCACTGTCTCAGTGATTATGGGCTAATTATATAACAATTTTGTGAAGGTTTTTATTTTAATCCATAAAATTAGGTGTAGAGAGGTTAGACCAAATAGTTACTTCTGGTATTAAAAAAAATGCCCTGATTCTATAATTTAAACTATTATGCTTTGTAAAAATGATTATCAAAATTATCTGAAGTTGGTAAAAAAATGCATTTTCACACAATTTTGAAGCACTTTTAAATCAGTATTGGATTAAATATCTTGCTCAAATGAGAAATTTTTTCTGCAGAAATTTCATTTCCAAACATTCGACATGCTTTTCTTTATATTACACTGTTTCTCATAGTGTTTATCAATGTTATTTTTCAATGAAAACATAGTAAACTTTCTTTTTAAAATAAGTAACTTGCATATTCTTTGCCTTAATATTCAAAATTAGGTAAATAAAAGTAAAAATATTTTAACCATTAATTTGACAAAAAGAATAACATTTGGGGAATTTATTACAGTTTACTGTGAATATACTCTTTACATTAGACCTTATGTTTATGAAGCTTGTTTCACAATCACTGTTAGCAATCATTGTTAGCAACACGCTAACTTCACATTTTCTGCATGCTGTCTTAGTAATGTGCAGTCTCAGGACAAAGCCTTCATATCCATACAACTTTGCAAGAGCCAAACTGGGCATCATTCTTGATGCTTTCCAAAACTTCAACTTGCACATTCAATCAGCACCTCCTAATGTTTCAAATTCTCTGCACCCAGTATTTCTGTAATCTCTTGCCTAGATTATTGTTATCACATTAAGCAGTTGCTATTTATTCCCTACAAAATGTCTAAGAGAATTTTCTAAAACTGTAAATATAACCAAGTCATGTGCTTTAAACCACATTGAAGACAAAGATAAAGTTCCCTAATGCACTTAAATGTCTCTTTATTTTCCTGGTTCAACTTACTTTTGCAACCTTAGAGACTTTTGTTTGATGTACCATTTTCTCTCTCCTCTTGGATTTTGTACATGTGATCTTCTTCCAGAAATACCAGTAGGTGTTTTACTACTCAACTGGCCAACTCTCACTTATCCTTTACTGAGATATATATCTCAGTAAAAATATCACCCTGTCAGGAAACCTTTGAAGTCTTGGTTAGATGTCTGTCCTTGGTGCCTCCATAGCACCTTTTACTACTCCTATCATGCAGTATAGAAGAGTTGTTATGGCCACTGACCAAAAAAAAAAATGAAGTAGGAAAAAACTGTTTGGTGTTGTCCTATGGAGTAGTAGATACAATGGGGATGAATCTCATTATAAAGTCAGTGCATGTGGCAAACAATCACAATTAATAAAAAACACCTTTAAAAATTCCTTCAATTGCCCATTAAGCACAGTAATACCTAGTGTATATAACTCTGTATGGTTAACACTCATTCACAAATATTTAGTGAATACCGTAATATAGAGAAATTATATTCAGAAACAAAATTACTCAAGGTTTTCAGTAATCTGAACACCTCATCAATATGGAAAGATTCAACTTTATAGCTCTTTCAGTTTAATGTTATCATCTTAATCTTTTGCAAAAGACCTATCAGTTTCTCTGCTGTTTCCTTAATTCGATTTTGTTATAGTTGCCAATTAATTTTTTATTGTGTTCTTTCCTGGATAAAAATATCATCACCTTACTTGCTAGGCTACCTGAATAGTGCTCACATTTTTTTGTCAATCACCCCAATTTTTAAAGTTACTGATACTTGTTCATAAAGTTTTCCCAGATATTAACTCTTGTCAGACTTGATTCCATCCACTACTTGTGGACTTACATTTGTTAAGTGAAAAAGCAAGTAATCATAGAATTATTTAAAAATGTAATTTCCTTCTCCCTTTGTAAAATCTGTATTTACCTAGAAAATACAGTTAAATAAGGTTAAATTAAATATATATGATGCCACTCCACTATAATTCATAAATGACTAAGAAGTCAAAATTTCAAGCTCTCAAACTATTTTAATCATAAAATAGGAAGTGAGGACATCATAGCATACCAGACTTACAATGTTACACATTTACTCTCCCTGCAATTCATTAAATAAGCTTTTGCACAGACACATTTACCATTATGATTAATCATAAACTAAACTGGACAAACTGTTACTATGAAGGGCTTATAATTTTTAGGTATTACAACTTTGTATAAAATATAAAGACTGCCAATATAATAAACATCTTTATAGTAAAGTCAATTCTGTAAGTATCCCCACATTTTTTATATTTATAATTATTCCATAATAAATTGACATTTAGAAAATTGGTCCATCATGTTGTAAGTGCTCAATTGTTGTTGAGTGAAACACCATTGAATGAAATAGCACAAGGGAAAATACTGAAGACTTTATAAACAAAATAGATTCTAAAAGACAGCATATCTTTTGTAGTTAAATACAAAGTTGAGCAAATATAACAGAATAAAAGTTTGACTGATTTGGTTATCCATAAATGTAACTTCTAAAAAAAAGAAGCCTATAATATTCATTATAAAGCAAACACTGAATTCAACGCCTAATATAGTAAACTAGAGTTGGCATTTAAAATGTCTTTGTGGAGAATATTCTAACTTTGTACACAGGAGTATATTATTTGTAAATAATGGTTACCAGATATCTTAGCCAGGGAACACAATTACATAAGACAAGTTATTCTTATACAGCTGGGAAAGAACAGAAGCAGGAAAAACATTTGTATTTAAATATCTGTTTAGATAGACAGACAGACAGATAGATCTTACCTATACACATACATATATTATATAAAATATATTTAAATACTTTATGTAAATTTAAAATTTATAAGTGCTCTAAATAAAAATGAGAAGTAGTATGCCTAATTAAGGCCAAAGATAGGGAAACAAAAACTGAAAGAAATACAGACAAATAACTTGATAGGAAAAATACAGAAACATGAGGGTAAAGAGACTAGGAACCTTCTAGAATAAGTATTCAGCAGATAATAACACTTCTTATAGGTTACATGATGGTTGTGAATGACTTTGCTAAGTGGTTCAAACTCACTGTGTAACTACTATTTGCCATTGGATATATTTTACCTATTTGAATTATAGAGGAAAAAGAGGTTAATTTAATAAGTTCATAAATCATTTGAGTAAAAGCTGATGTTATTTTTTTAGGTTGGAATTAGTACAGAACTTTTGCTTAAACTTCTGGCTCAGGAACTGATTCAACAGAAACACACAAAAAAACTGCATTCTTTTGCACAACATCTTTGGATGTTAACTCCAAAAATTTAGTAAAAGTATACTATAGTATTGTGTAAGAATGATTTTAAGGATGAGTAGATACAGTAGAATTAGGCATGAAAAGGGAAAGGTTTTCATTTCCATCCTGACTTATCATGACTAATAAGAGTCAAATAATTACTTAGAAGTAGCCAAGTTAGTTTGGCAATAATTGTGAGAAAACATTAATGTTTTTTATTCAGTAACCTCAAGGTGCTCCCCTACACCCACCACCATCCCCACCCTGGGAAGCTTTCTCAAAACCAAAATAGTCTTAGGTCAGCACATCCCCAAGTTTTTTTGTTTGTTTGTTTTTTATTAAAATACACAAAAGAGAATATATAAAAGAATTCATAAATAAATTGGGGAACAATTCTATTTCAAAATTCTAAAGTTCCTAAACATAGGAAGCTGGGCTTTCTAAACTTGTTTAAAGAACACTTTCCAAACTTCCCTATAAAAACTTATTAATATATTGAGGAACTGGTGTTCTTTACAACATGTTTTAAAAATGACATTGATTAGAGATTCCCATCAATGTAAGAGATTACCTAGGAACCATACTTTTTTTAGGTGGTGGATTTTTTTTCATTTTCTATACCCACCAAAACTATCCTTTAAGTAGTAGATACCATTTTATAATAATTCTAGGCATTTATAAAATGTAGAACCTCAGCCCTCACTGTTAAAACTTCTGACTCAATAGGTCATGGGTTGTCATCTTCATTTTTGAAAAACTTCAACAAGTGTTAATGATAAATATTCAAATGCCAGTTACCAATGGTAAGAGTCAGAGAACCCAAGTTCTGTGTTGGGTGATTTAAATCTTCTAGCAGATTAGTTATTGTCAATTCATAAATATTCCACAGCTTAAAAAAAAGAGTCCATTTTCACACAGCAGAAGCAATGAGGCCAGTGTTTCTTTGCCCATAATGTGTGATTCTCTCCTGGGTATGTGCCTTACTTTGGGAATGTTTAGAAGGATAGTGACACAGAAAGTAACTACAAGACAGGAAGAAAGACACCTACCCACAAATTTTATCAGTCAATTCATTCATTTTATACAAGCTGACATACATTTCTGCTCATTTATTTGGATGGCAAAGACACTTCCCCTTCCTTTAGAGTCCTATAATAGCATCTTAGAGTAGTTAAAAGTACACTTGATGTGAATTAGTAGACCAAAGTCTGATCTGTGGCTAAGTTACCATCCCACAGTGAAACTTAAAAAATAACTCCACTAACCCTAAACCTCCTAAGTTCAAAAATTATTGGGTTTAGACTAGATCTCTATATAAGGCCACTTTGTGTTCTAACATTTAAAAATACTTAAGTAAATACTTTTAAAAAAAGAAAGTCAACTTTGCTAAATTCTAACACTATTCAATGAAAATGCTTTACTGTTATTTAATCAAACAGAAACTGAAAATGTTATTTAAGAAAATGAAGATGTATCTTAGTCCATTAGGGTTGTTATAACAAAACATCACAAACTGGTGGCTTATAACCAACAGAAATTTATTTTCCACAGTTCTGGTGGCTGACGCCTGAGATCAGGGTGCCTGCATGGTCAGGTTCTGGTGAAGGCTGTCTTCCGGGTGCATACTGGTGACTTGGTGCTTTGTCTTCACATGGTAAAAGGGGCAAGAAAGCTTTCTTGGATCTCTTTTATAAGGGCACTAATCACATTCACAAAGCCTCCACCTTCATGACCGAACCACTTCCCAAAGGCCCCACTTCCAAAAATCATCACACTGGGCATTAGGATTTCAACTTACGAATTTTGGGGAAAAACAAACATTCTAACCATAGTAGAATGTGTATCATTTGCATCTACTGTTCATACAGGGAGGCACATGGGAGGTATGATTGCTTACACAGGCACTGATAACAGCAAGATTTTAAGACATATTAGCATAGAGATAATAGAGTAATAATAGCAAATACCTAGCTACATTATTTTGTGAGTATTCATTTAAATTAACTCACTGGATCATAAGATCTCTATGAGGTAGATATTATTATTATCTTCATATTTCATATTAGGAAACTGTCACTCAAGAGACATTAAGTACTCAAGATCACAAAGCTAATTAGTGGCAGAGTCAGAATACAGAACCATGCAACTTTTCTTATAAGTAAACCAATATAAATAATTACTAAACTATTAGTGTTATGAAAACAATGCATTAAATAGATACCTTCCCTTTATAAAATTTTATAAGATTGCTCTTTAAAAAATTAATAGACTCAGTCTCTATTTGTAAAGGGATAAAAATCCAGGAACAGTAAGATAGAAAATATATACTAAAAAAGTCACTGCCCTTTCATAACACTTGGCACATTTATTTAAAGGTTCAGTGACAATTAGAAGTTTTGTAAAGTTTAAATGATTCTGTCTTATTTGAAGTGGTTTCATACTATATGTTGTCAAAACTTTTTAATAGTAACATTAAATATAATCATGCAAGATGTAAGGCCTTGCCAAGAGCTAGACCTTGGCTACCAGTGCAAGCAAATAAGGTATCAAGCCCATCATGACACTTAAAGAACTGCCTTGAATCCTGAATTTAAGAAACTAGAAAGAATACAAATAAGGAAAACTAAGCAATTTCGTCATAAACTACCAAGGTTGGACAAGAGGATGGTATGAATACACCCTGATGTCATGCTACTCTATCTACAGAAAATCACAATTTACAGACAGACAATCTTTCAGATAAACTGGAAAAATGTAAATGTTATTTCTCAGAGAAACACTCTCCCTGAGTTAGCCAGATAAGCTATCTCACCACTTTGGGAGATGTGACCCTGATTTATTTTTCCACAATAATATACAATAATATTAGATCCAAAATGATGTGGGGTTTTTTTTTTTGTATTTTTTTTTTAATCAAGGATGAAAACAGAGAGAGAGATAGAGAGAGAGAGAGAAATAGAAAGGGTAAAAAAGAAAGAGTGGGATAGGGAAAGAAAGAAGACAAATTACAAAGAAATTTTTTCTGAATTGTTATCTAAAATTAACTTGTTTTTTTCTTCTTTTCTGATCAAATGAAATATTCTAAGGCGCCTTTCATAAAATTATTTACCCTATCAATATTTGTTTTTAGGCATACAATTATTCTTCTTTAAATACAGATAGCAAATGAACATTTTAAAATTAAAAATTTAAATAAACTGGCACATTTTAACATTCATGGAAAAGATTTCATAAAATTATTCAAAAAATAATTTGCCCAACTTCTCCTCATTTATTTTATATTTATTAACATATTAAGTCTATGATGGTAATAAAAACTATATCCCTAGGTTTCTGATAGGTACATATTTCTGTTTTGTTTATGTTTTTGAACAATAAATTATTTTAAAATCTACTAAGTTGTTACACTAAACATGATAGGCCCAAACATCAATAAGGTCACTTCCTCAACTCCCCTCTACAAATCTATATAACAGATTAATTTCAAAATCTCTTGTTTCAGTAATTAAAATAAAGAAAACAAGGTACCTCATGGCTTAAGCTATGAATAGTTATTTTAATACCACAACACCTGTTGCTATTTCCAAACTTATTTTCATTAAATACAGAAGAATGCTGACTTTGTCACCCGAGGACATCAAAGGCTAAGAAAACAAAGTTTTGTTAACAGAACCATTCTCAGAACACTCTTCTCAGCACAAGTGATTTTAACATGCTGCTCCTTCTCAGGATGGGGTTTTTATAAAGTGGCTTACATTAATGTTTCACGCTGGTATGATTTATCTTTGCTATGATGCTAATGTATAGCCATGTTTAACTTCTTCAAAACAGAAGTAATAATAGCATAGATACACAAAATTGACCTCAGCAAAAAACAACTTCTACAAAGCTGAATTTAATTTTACCAAAATCCATTTTAAAGATGTTTTCAATTTCTCAAGAAGAAATTATTGGTTTTCAATACTGGATCACAGTTACTTGCAGGACCATGCTTCTTGAAAGGAGATACCAGAGGTAAGCCCAGGATCACTCTGTCTTTCTGACAGGTTATACTTTCTGGACCTCAGCACAGAGAGGTAGATGAAGCCCAAGCAGAGCATAATGACTTCTCTCAACTGAAGAGGGAGAAATTAGAGTTGGGTGTTCTAGAAATAGTAATGTGCAGGGCAGAGTACTGGAAAAGAGATAATTGCACAAAAAAAGAGCCCCCACAGGGATCGCTTTGAATTGTCGGATAAATCTTAAGCTGTACCTGCACAGAGCAATATGTACAGCTGAGCAGAAAACAGCTACTGATGAGCCAGAGCTGTTGGCTAAACAGAAATTCCAGATGTTCCAAATACTGGGATGTGTAGAACTTCTGACTGGTAGGGTAAAATGCTGCATTGAAAATAATGAGTATTCAGGTGAACCCCTAAAAGGTCTAGACCCACCTAAGTAAGCTTGAAGTAAAGAAAAAGAAAAAGTAGAGGGTTCAAGCTTATTTGCCAGCAAATTAACTGTCTACCAGAACAAAACTCAACTCTCTTCAAAGGAGGACAACAGATTCCAGACACTAGAAAGTATTGAACTCATCATGCCCAGTATAAATGAAAATTACTAAATATGTAAAATAGGAAAGTGTGATCTATAACAAGGAAATCACCAAAACTTCAAGTACATGATGAGAAGGGTTATATTTCTTTTTCTACTATATTCACCATGATAAAATAGTACAATCCTTGGAAATATAGAAAAATAGTATCTTTAAATTAGTTATACTCCTTCAATTCCAAAAATATTTTAACTATATATACTACCCCCAAAAGATAAGCTCCAAGAGTCTGCCTTCATCTGCCATATCCCACTATTGCTTACTCCACTCTCTTAATTTAGACTTCCTCAGTCATAGGCACATACAAAGGATGCAAGCTTTGCAAAGCCCTGGACATCACTTTTCTGCTCGCATCTAGGTAGGCTAGCACATCTAGCACATCTTCCTGCCTTGTCCTTGCTTGACCATTAAAATGTATTTCCAATTTCATAATCTATTGCCTCCTTTATGCTACTGACATTAGTATTCAGGATCAGTACTCCATCTACTGATATCTCTTTACTAGTTCTCATTTTTATTAAATTAATCCACAAACCCTTCCAAGGTACCTATGTGCAACAGACTGCCTTTTTGCATGGTAAGAAATTCCATGTTATAGACTGAATTGTGTCCCCTTAAAATTCATATGTTGAAGACCTAACACCCAGTAATACCTCAGAATGTGACTGTATTTAGAGATAAAGTCTTTAAAGAGGTAATTAAGGATAAATGAGGTTAAAAGAATGGACCATACTCCACTATGACTGGTTTAAGTCTCAACCTGTTCACTCCTTTAGCTCTCCTATTCACTGTTTAATATACAGTTCAAACATCACCAACTCTGTAAACCATAGATGAAGTCAGTCATTCCTTCTTCTTTATCTTCATGGTATTTTCTACACAGCATTTTAAACATTCATTTATTAATCATTCATTCACTGAACATGCATCGGCTACCTAGAAATTATGCAGCCATGTAATATGCAAAATAGAGGCATTTATAGCTGGATATTTTTTTTTTTTTGGACAGCCCTCATAGACTGAGTAAATTCTATTTCATACACTTGTTACTTTGCCCTGTAATTAATTATTTAGATGTTTCTTTCCTCAAATGCTGGGTAAATTCCTAAAAGAATGAGATATCTTATTTAACATACAATCCTTAGAGCCTGATATCAAGTCCAACACCTAATAGGTATTTTTTAAATGTTGGAGTAAATAAGTTAATTTGATGTTTTCTAACATCATTTTCTTCCATCCTCTATTTATTTCTATTCTTCCCAATAAAATTTTAAATTCTGTGAGAACAGAATCATTAGGCATTAAATTACTAATGGCGTAGTCCAGTGTGAGCAGGAATTAAACATCTTTTCTAAAGAGATGTTAAGTTTATTTGAGAGCTGCCTGGAACTTGGAACCATTAACATCTCTACGTGGTCTCCTAGTAACTAACCATTTCTTAAAGAAAAATTAAATATATTTTACCTAATTCCTTATACACAAAATTTAAAAAATCTGTATCTTAAAAACTTTTACACTTCCTGACAAAACAATTTTAAAGTTTTTATTACTGATGAACCTGAGAACCATAGCTAAAAGGTATGACCTAAGTTTGCATTCTTTTATGAAAACTAAATAGAGTCATGAAAAAAATCAAATTTCAACATCAGTAAAATCACTTTGTAAAAATAATTCTCTCTTATTTGCTCATATTATACAGATAAACAAACTCTTTGTGTATGTTAGTATATATGATTATATTTTTCTACCTCGTTACTTAATGTTTATTTGTCTTACTTAAAACCAGGATGAAGATTAGAGAATTTGCTCAAGAAAGAGCTTTGTGAGCATTTCGTATCATCTACTGACCCAAATAAGCACTAAGAGAATTATCAGAGCACAGCAGCTTTGTCCAGATTTTGAAAGAGCCCAGGGAAATGAAGGCTCACTGCTTTTCTTAAAAACTCATATTTCCCTGAAGTCTGGCAAATCCTATCCCAAAATCGAAAGTATTTGTTCAAGATGCCAGATCTTATTTTCTGAGGACCACCATTGTAACTCTTCATAAATCTCTTATCAAATTCTATGAAAATTAAATTCCAGGAGTATTTCTTTTTCACATTTGAATTACTAGAATAAATACCATTAGTGTATTTTCTTTAAATACTTTTGAAAATTTAAATAATATTGTACTATTTATTTTCATTTAAAAGTGGTACTTTTTATCATCACCACCAATAGTAACAGTAATAGCAATAAAAATGCTAGATTCAGCTAATTTTATCGAGTATGACAGGTACTGTATTTAATTATATATTTAATACCATACAATAATTAATATGTAAGATATAAATATATGTATTCAAAGAGACTTAAATTTAAATCTTTTTTAAACCTATGATAGTCTCTATTAATATAGTACCCCCCAACTCCCAGCAATACAAATAAGGTGAACCATACATTTTCCTGGTGACATAGGAGAAATGTTACAGCCCAGGCTGATCAATTTTATGACTATTATAAGTTTCTTCTTGATTATATTTCTAGATTATACTTTCTGATAAGTAGAATCTATCAAATACCTTAGGGCTTCCCAAAAATCAGATGAAGGAAAATAACGCTCTGATTTCAGCAGTGAGCCACTTATCCAATCCCTTTCAGAATTATTTGGATAGCAATAGGTAGAAGAAAATTTAGGAACACCCTTCCACCAAAGAGCATTATACAGTTAGCTCCTGGTGCACTTCCCCTGACCTCATTAAAGAACAAACAATAGACTTTAAATGCACTGGAAAACTGTAAATTTAGTATTGACTGAACTTCAAAGATTACCTAATTTTCTTCTTAAATTTTATAGATGAGAAAAATGAGATGCTGAGAGGTTAGCAGAAAATGCCTTAAACAGAGAACTAAGGTATTGGTAGAACTAAAGCTGAACCCTAGGTTTCCATAGCGCTGTAAACAATTATGGTATAAATTAATTATTGTTGATAACTAGAAGTTTTTAAAATAGCAGTTCTAGTAAGTAAAGTTTTCTGGATAATACATAAATTCAAGAGATATTTGTCCTTTCCTGAGAAAGAATGAATTCCCAACAAAGAGGCAATAAACTGATGCTTCAAAAATGATGACGATTATTAACTATAACAGTCTCCTCTAGAATGCCTAAGGATGAGGAAGAGTAGAGGAGACTCTTATTTTCTCTCTGGATTCACTTCCAGAGAAAATAAAAATCAACTGGGTATCTCCACTAGCCTATTGCACAGACAGACACAGGAACATGGGGTTACCCAAGTCAAAGTTTGAGAAAGAAGTAGGATTTATGTTGACATCAGACTTACTAAACTATGAAAGGTCCTTTACATATTTCTTTCTTGGTATCCAATTGAATTTTAAATGATGTTTCAATAACTTTTTATTCTCCATTATGGTAATTGACAAAATAGCTTTTTTACTTCAATATTCTTTACACTAAATCTTGTCAGCTATATAAAATGGTTAAGATTTGCTTAACAACTAAATCTAGTTATTAATTGATAGTAAAAGAGCCTAAATAACAGAGTAGGTAATTAAATAGCATGTGCTTTTTTTATCAGCCACAAGTGAGTTCAAATTGTGGCTGTTTCTCTTACTAGTTGTATAACCTTGGACAAATTACTTAACATCTCTTGAATTGAGAGCTATAAGGCCTGATAATGATTGTGGTCAAGATGAAATGAGATAAATTATGTAAAGCACAAAGCACAGCCTCCCAAAGAGAGCAGCACAAAAATCAATGTTAGTTTACTTTCCCATTGCTGTTTTTGACCAGACACTTATCAGACCCAAGGACTTTGGTCTTGAACATGACTTGATTATAACAATCCTAGGCATCCTAATTTAGATATTGTGTTTTAAAAGGGTATAAGAGCTTATCTAAATGGATTTGGACAAAACTACATTCTCAATTCTCCACCCCAAAATGAACAAGTCGTTTTAGATGAAAGTCCTAAGGCCTGGTTTTTACCCAGCCACCTGAGAATTACCTAATAGCTTAGCTCCTGCTTTTGCTTTTTGGACTTTGGGCAACAGTTCTACTAAAGACCTTTGTGGAATACTCCCTAGTAAGATTTTTCATTGACCCTTTATGGAAATAGTAAGACAATTCAATCTGACAAAAAAATGTTGGCCATGCATTAAGTACAGAGCACTGTGCTGATGCTGAGAACCAAGAGTAAACCACAGTTTTATCCCTTTTCTTAAGCAGCTCACAATCAGGCAACTAACTACATGGCCTTTGTTGAGCACTTTTAAATTTATTATGAATGACAAAACATAAAAGATGGTTTTGGTGGATAGGCTGATGTAGAATATTGTAACTGTTTATTTTTGTGAAAATATTTCATGGAGGCATTATTAGTTTGTACTCTGGCTTTTAAAATATTTTAGGATATGGTTTCATGGAAAGAAAAGAATGAGAAATAAAAGTTTTCTTTGGGGTGGTGTCCAGCAAAACAGAGATTTAAACCAGGCTGACCTGCAGATGAAAAGAGTGTATTTTGCAGGGAAAGTCATTAAAAACACCTTATTACACGTTGTAAAGTCCAATAGCAGAGGGAATTGTGACTCATTTAAACTCTAACAAATGACAAATCCATGTGAGTGGGTTTCACAGGCAGTTTATAATCAATCATAGTCAATGAATCTGTAAGTAAATGGCACACCAGCCAAAGACCAGAGAATGAATGGAGTCTTTTAGGCTAATTTGGATATAACACAATGTTTAAATAAGTGTTGTGAAGCTTAGAGAAAAACAACTAGTATAAACCATACTTCATCCTTCTGAAATTGGTAGGAAATTGTGCCAAATAAAAGTCACAACTGCTGAGCTTTGTTTAGCAATGTTATGATGCTAAAATAAACGTGGAGTTAGTCCTGATGTTATGCCAGATAATAATGATAAAAGTCCAAATTTGTCAATATTTTACTGATGATATTTATACAACATGGCAGAAAATGAATTAAAAGTATTAATCCAATTCAAATGGTATTTATTGTGTTCATTTCAAATATACTGCAAAGGATTCATTCACCACTTAACAATGCTTCAGTTTAAAAATCCTAATGTGTGCAAGGCACTGTGCTTGGTGATGCAGAAATAACACTAAATCAAGTCAACTACCTTTTAAAACAAAGAGAACAAAGAGCATGGAAAACAAAGAAAACTCTATCTAAAAATTTCTTTGGAATCCATAAATTCCAACTTAAAGATTAACATTGATAAGAATAAGACTGGTTCCTGTGCTCTAAAGAGTATAAATACTTTCATATATATTAATGACATACAACTTCCAGAATCCCTGCCTGATATAGAGATAAGAGACAGGTATCCTTATCCATAATAATAAAGGGAAGATAAGACATGAGCTCTCTGCTCACAATCTAAATCTTTTTCATTAAAATAGGCTATGCCTCTCCCTACAAACATGTATTTTATTTTCATGATTCTGACATTCAAGTAAGGAAGTAGGATTATTATGCGGTACCACCTAAAAGATGTGAATTGTTACAATTTATGTGATATTTAAACAAGTAGATACAACAATACACAACCAATCCTGGGCAAAAAGGAATTTTTACAAGAAGGTAAATTATTCTCTTCAGAATTACAAAGAGCTGGTGATTCAAGAAATGTCAAATTTTCATTCCAAGAGAGAAAACAGATTATTTTTTTGTTTTTAATTTTTTTATTCCTAAATAAGCACAAAGTGAACCAATAGAAAGATGCTGATAAAGTGATGGCAACTTCATTGTATGTTTCTAAATCAACACACTTGTTATTTTGAGTTACAATGAGAATGCTAGTGGTATTAAGAGCTGCCAATTACACTCTGTAACATAAGCTACAAAAACGTGGCTTTGAAAATAAAGCTTTCCAACCAACAGCATGTCTATGGGATGGATGTTCTCCATACAACTGTCAGATGCTATTTTTTTATTGTTGTTTATTTTGTTTACCATTGGATCTAACATAAAGTGTAAAAGAAAGGTTGTCACTTAAAAAGCAATTAAATTTTAAAAAATGATTCATTATTCTTGATGCCCTTTGTAATGGAAATCACAGCAAGTATATAGAGTCTAGCAGAAGTAACACTCAGATGTGAGCTGTGATTTTATTACATAATCATACCTGCTTATAGTTACACATATAACACCCCTTTTTAGTGAGCTGGTAATCCACAACAAATCTTTTATTACAAAATCTTAAGCATGTATGGTTATAATTTTGTAATAAAATCCTAACTCAAGTCCGGGCGTTACTTCTGCCGGACCCCGTATAATACTTTACACACACAGTCTTAAAGATAGTATTCACGTGAATCCTAACTCTAATGGCAGCCAAATCTAATTTTATTTAACTTTGGAAGGCATACCATAATATAGCAGAGAAACAGTTCCTGTGAACTTCATTTGCAGTTGAAAAATCATTCAAAGAAAGCTTTAGTATTTTCAAAAAGAAAGTAACATTAATTAGGCTTTGAAATTTGTATCTTAATTAATAAGGAAAGTAGCAAGAGTTTTGTCAGAAAAACTAAACCTATTTATTATTTGTAAATCCCTCAAATATTAAACTATTATAAATTTTATTTTAAAATGTACTATTACCTAACTTCACAATTTTGCACTTCCAATTCGATTATGCTACAAATATCTCAATGAAACAGAATAACCAATAAAAGTGAATCAAAAGATAAATGAACACAGAAATGTAAGATAACTTCTATAAAATTTATAAAGCTCTAACTTAATATCAAAATTAATTCCAGCGTAGAATGGAAAATTAAAAAGTATATCTAATATTGTTATACACTTTATTTAATTTTCAATAATCTCACATTCATTGGAAATAAATTAACTTTCTAATAATGCAAATGTTGAACTGTGGAAAATGGTGCATGCTGTATTCATCATTTAATAAGATAAAAAATGCATACTAATTGCCATATTAAAGACTGAACAATTTAGAAGTAATGAAATGTTTAATTATTATTAAAAGAGAGTTTTCCAAACTTATTTGGTCATAAAACTCATTTCAGCAAAGACTATTTTAACATTTGTCATTTGGAACAGTTTTAATGGAATGAAGGTAATTTCTTGGAAGATATTTCTCTAGTTCAAATTTACCAACCTGTTGGTACTCAATTTTAACCAAATTTTTCCAAATAAAAACTATTGGAAATGCATCTAAAGAATGGAATATAGCATCTTCAGACTCCATCACTGATCTTTTGATTTATTAATAATAGAATTATCCCTGATACCCCATTACTACCATTACCACACCAGCCCCAGCAGTTTTAATAACCTTAAAGTCACAAAGATGATAAATTGAAGAAAGAGTTCGGGCCGACATGAATAATCATATCAGTTAATGCATCAGTTAATGTAGTCACTACAATATGTGCCATCATAATGCTTGAGAATATCAAGGTATATGTCAAAGCCCCATATCTCAAGTCCAGCTCACACAATAAATTTTTTTAGAGTTCCATTCATGTTGAAACACCATTCCCAGTTACCCCATAATGTCCTAAAACCTACCTCCCATGATAAACTAAAGCATTATTATCAAGAGATGTGGAAAGAATGAACTATAATGGTTAAATTCTGGATTTGTTTTTGTGGATTTTAATAACTTTTTGGTGGGATTCAGTTATAGTGCTAACTTGCATTGAATAAATTCTCTGCAAAATCCACCTGGTCCTTCTTCTGACCAAGGAAACTATAAATATTAGGTTGAAACATGAAATTGCCAATATTTGGCAACTACTGATTCACACACATAGATCTCACATGGCAACTAGAGGGATGGTAAGCAGCATCTCATCTAATTACATCTTAATCAAAACAGAAGACTGTAAATATTTAAGGTAAAAGGGAAAGCAGGATATCACAAAGCACCTTAAGGAAGAGACTATAGCATCCAGTACACTTCACCTCAGTTCTAAATATTATAGGAAATTGTTTTTACTTTCAATGAAGGGTGTTAACCACCAGGATTTACGTGCTTCAAATGAGTAACAAAACAATAACAAAATCTTTCAAAACTGTTTTTTGAGAACAGTGAAACCTAGATGCCTATTTGAATGGATGTTCATTAATTATTGTTCAACTTCTAAAACCCTAGATATGGACAGAAATTATTTTAGCAACTGAGCACTGCTGAATTTATTATAGTAACTCATGAACATATTCATTCTTCTTCAAGTGTCAACTTAGATTAGAGATTAGTTTTACCTCTTTAAAACCTTTATCCAAGTCTCACTTTAGAAAGAAACTCAGGAGGCACAAAAGTACAGGCTTTTACTTCCAAGTTAATTTATAATCAAGATGACGTCTAAAAGTATTACAATGAGAAATCAAATATAAAATCAAAGTTTGATCTATCACATACACTCAGAATTATGAACAAGTAGACATGCTTCATAATAAAAACTGTTATACATCCTTTCCTTCAAAACAGAATTGAGATTAAATAAAGAACTTTTTCATAAATAGAGCAAAATGCACGGTTGTAAAATATAGATACCTAGTTTCTTTCTTAGGAAATTCCTTGAACAATCCACTTCACTAAGCATAAAGGATTTACGGTGGTTGCACAGAAAACAGAACTTTTTCAAGAGATGACTCTTTGTTTTGTTTTTTCCAGGTCTAGCCAATAGCCATTCTACCAGCCCTTCCTTCTTGATTCCAGAGACCCATTTTGTTCACTTGGCACAAATGAGCCTTAGCAATGAAGTCTAGACTAGTTAACCCCATCACTGAAGCTATGCCATCGTCTTTACAAGTGATGGTTTCAGAAAAAACTCTGTGACAATTCTTTAGGAAGCCCTAAGAAGAAATTTATATACACATATAGATGTACACATAATGCTGAAGCAATGACAGCCACCTTGTATTATTCCACGAGAGAAAAAGCCTGACGAGAACAGAGTAGAAAATAAAAAAGAATCTGTGTTCTTGATGACATTGCAGACATACTGAAATAGCCAATCATGAAAAATTCTTTATGTTCAAACTTTCTAAGTGAAATAATAAACTCCTGACTGTTCCTATAACTGAATCTGTGTTAGTTGTAGCTGAAATCATCACAACTAAAAAGCAAGCTAAAGACTACATTTTTGTTTGTACAGTGCTGCCAATGTAAGCACACAGTGGCAAGTTCATGAACTTTATTGTCAGATTCTGGGAATGACAACAGCTCTGATGATCATTCCAGAAAGAGAGTTCCAAATTTGCTTTGAAGGGTAGACTAGGCACTGGCATCAGCACATAGCTTCCCAAGAAGTGTACTTAGAAGGTAACCATACTGATACTCAGCAATAAGGTATGTAGCACTTTTTCTAGGATGAATTCACAAAATTGATTGCCCAACCTTGTATATGCACCTTTATGTTCATTACAGTACTATTTACAATAGCCAAGATATGGAAGCAACCTATGTGTCCATCAGTAGATGAATGAATAAAGATGTGGTACATACAAAGGCTGTCTGGAAAAAATCCAGCCATAAATGCCTCTTTTTCATATTATGTGGCTGGATACTTTCTAGATAGCCCTCATATATAGAATTTTACTTGGCCACAAAAACGAATGAAATCTTACCATTTGTGACAACATGGATGGACTTAGAGGATACTCTACTACATGAAATAAGTTAGAGAAAGACAAATGCCATGATTTCACTTATATGTAAAATCTAAAAGTCAAAATAAGTGAACAAATAAAATAGAAGCAAACTCAAAAATACAAAGAACAAATTGATCATTTCCAGAGAAGAGAGCTTCGGGGGGCTAGATGGAACACTCCAAAGGATAAAGATGTTATAAAATTGTCACAGGAATGTAAAGTACACCATAGGTAATAGAGTTGATAATATTATAATAACTATGTATGGTGCCAGGTAGGTACCAGACTTATTGGGGGATCGCTTCATAAATTATATAAATATCTAACCACTATGCTATACACCTAAAACTAATATAAAATAATATTGAATGTTAACTGTAATTTAAAAAATTAAAAAATAAACAATGACAAAAAAGGAAAATAAATTATTTCAGGACATATTTTAACTCTAAAATAAAGATACAAGCAAGTAGTTCATGATTTAAAATTGAAAAGAAAAAGAAGAACTGTGATGATTTCTTTCCTTGGTGAATATAAAATTCCCTCTTTAAAAAAAAATGCTCTAAAAGTTTTTAATTTCACCTCCAGATGTGAAATCATAGTCCCTGTTCATTGTAATGCTTACAGACAATATAAACCCACATGCTAAATGTAAGGCTGGTTTAAAATTTAAGATTCAAAGTTATAGTTTTTTAGGTTTTAGAAGTATAATATCTCTATATAACCAAACATTGTTTCTCTTAGAATAATAAAAGGATAATAATCTTAATTTGGAGCATTGTGAACAAAATACAATTGAGTAGCACTTCAATATTTTTACTAGGAGAGAATGATGCTGAGGTTAGATGAATTTTGGCCATTACCCATGAGTATTCACCAGCCTAAGTACACAGAGGTCCTCATTGCAAATAAGTCTCTCCTGTAAAGCTGGCACTAAGGGGAGGGCATTTCTGGACTCTGGGAAACCTCTGAATTCCACAAAGAGTATGGCATAGGAAAAAGCAACTAGAATCAATAGAGAAACATAACGTAAAGTTTGCCCTGAGCCTTACTGGGGAAACGGGCTCACAGAGGAGAATGTGTTTTAACCAAATAATTAAGGCTTGGGTTTTTAACATGTATACATGGGAGTATTAACTATCCAGACACCCAGCAAAGTTGCAGAAAGATCGTAGAAACCCAAGTTGCCCGGCAGTGCATGCGCTGTAACTTGAGAAGTGATGTCCACACTAGGTGCATGACCACCCCAACACTGTCACTCACAAAAGCCAGTGCACAGCCTGTGTCACTAGCACCCCAGTGCTCCCTCCAGGGAGGAAAGCAGGGATTCTTGGCATCCACAAAAGAAAAAAGAAATGACCCTCCTTTATCTTTTCTTTTTTTATTCAGCTTGGCTGAGTGTAAAACATGGAATCTCTTATCGGGACAAAAATCACAGCTGACTAAAAGCTGTGTTCTAACCTATTGTCCCAGCTCTTCACTCCCTTTCTCTGACATTCAGTGCACAGCTCCACGCTCTATGTTCTTCCATCTGTTGCCACCATTCTCCTGAAGCTACTCTTAATAAAATCAGCAACAAATGTTTCTGTTTGCTAAAGCCAGGGACTTCACTCAGGAAACTTAATGAAAGTAGCAGGTCCTCTGTGTGCCAGCCACTGAGCCAGGCACAGATTTTTAGGCCTTTTTCGTCCTCGTGGCATTGGGCACGGCTCCCACCTCCTCCTAAGGAATCTTCCTGACTTCAGTGTTGCTGCCCTCAGGCTTCTTGGAACTCTGTTTCAGGTTCCTTCATTGACTCTTCTTTCTGTCCCATCCCTTAAGTATTAACCTTCCACTGAAGGGTGGTTCTTAGCCCTCTTGTTCACTCCCCGAGCCACCTCATCAGGTCCCTCTATGTAGATGCATTTCCAAATCTGATTGTTATTTTTAATTTCCTGCCCTGGACATCTCCACCTGATTTTCAACCTGAGCACATTCAAAAGGATTTCCTGCAAAAGCATGTTCCCTTCTAGTGTTCCTTCTCTCAGTCAATGGCCACTTCATCTATGACATCCTCCCGCTCACTTCCTTCCTGCAAGATCAGCACGCAGATCCTCTCGATTCTTCCTCATCGGAAGTGTGGCTCCCTCTTCCATTCTTCTCTCAGGCTCTCCTGAGGGTGTCTCATCTGAATTGGCACCATAGCTTTCTTCCACCCTGCCTTCAGCCTCTAGCTGTTGCATTCCATTCACCCACCGCAATTACCACCCTGCAACACATTTGTGTCACTCCCTGCCTAAAAGCTGACAGTGGAGCCTAGCTTAGCGGAGTAAGTCACAATCTTCCAAACCCACTATACCAGCTTCATCTCCCATCAATTACTCAAACCCACTATACTGTCTATTTCCAGGTCTGTGTATATGTTGATTCAGCTGTTAAAACAGCTTTTGTCCTCTTTTGCCACATGGAAAATTTCTATTTTTCCTTTAGGAGCCAGTTCAATCACTCCTGGCAGGCAATCAGTGTTTGTTGAATGAATAAATGAAGACTTGCCCTACTCTCTCATGAAAAATGAGGCTCATCTTACTCAATACTCTGGAGACACTATTCTGCTCATATCCCTGTCACATTTGTCAGGGATTATATTGTAACATTCATCGTGTAAGATCAGGCTGGGAATAGTCATGTGTGTGGCTTGTGCTGCTCTTCCACTCTCTCATTCCCAGCCCTCTTGCCCACGGCTCAGAATCCTTCCAACCCAGCACTTCAGAACGCCACTTTCAGCAGACTACAGCTTGCATACAATCTGAGGTCTGTTTGACATCCCCTGAAGTAGACTCTCAGTTTTTCCAACAATGAGCTCAGTGGGTTGCTTAATATAACCACTCAGTTGCAAACATGAATGACAAATGGGTTTTTATTATTTTTAATGTTTATCTTTGGGTTTTTCTTTTCATTTTTTTTGTATGTTGTATGTATTACTGTATCCTTTTTTTAAATTAAATGCATTGGGGTGACATTGTCAGCAAAATTATATAGGTTCCTGGTACACAGTTCTATATCATCTACATTGTGTTCTCACCATCTATAATCATTTCTTTTTCTTAATACTAAATAAAACGCTGGTATTAAAAAAAAAACAGAGGTTAAGAACTCACTTTGAGATCAAATTAAATAGAATTTATGTACTGTTTTCTGTCAACTATTAACATGAATTACATTAACCCACATTTGTCCTGGTCCATTCTCAGACCAGTCCTCTGATCATAACAATGGTAAAAAATATCATTTAAACTGTTCTCAGAATTCCTGCAAGACACTACATATTGTAAAGTTAAACATTATTCTCATGAGTTCATAATACTCATTGTGAATACAGCTTTGATTATATGTATATGATCCTCTACCTATATGTAGTACATGTTCTCTTAAAACAAGGACATACAGAAACTGTCCTGGGAAAATGTTTGTTTTCTTTGGATACTTCCTCTTTTCTCACCTCATTTATATTCAAATTGAAATTATCTAAAGCAAGACTTCTCACACGAATTCCATGGAATAATAACATCTATTGAAAAAGTTCTGAAGGTCTTGTAATTTTGAGAATATTCCACAGTGCATTCCACCCTTCATCACTATGCATTTTACCATATTAAAGACTGAGAAGTTTCGTGAGAAAGAAAAATCTGTTTAAGTTAAATAAGTGACCACATAATTTTTTCTCATACATGTATTACCCATTCAAATAGCATGTAGATGACTACATATGTCAAGGTACCATACTCTATAAAATCCTAGTCACAGATGCTTGGAGCAAGATGGAAAATTATAGTCACCTAGCAGGCTAACCTCAGGTTAGTACATCCATTGGTCCAACCCACTTACCTACAGCTACCAAGATCATTACTTATACTAATACTACTACTGCATATGGGTATCACCTCCACTGCTAATTGGGTGAGCTCTCTTTGGTCCAGGCATAATACTTGCCAATCCTCACAATCCTCACAGCTTCTCAGGTCCTGACATAACTTCCATACTGACCAAGAATAGGGAATGAGAGGTGAAGGAACAGCACTGGGGGTAGCCCTAGACAAGAACTCCATAGACTCCAGTTCTTACATAAATTTCAGCAATATTGCAAGCATAAACACTTCTCATACTGTTGTGTGCCTTTTGTCAATTTCCAGAGCATTGATACATTTGTTTCTGTCATTATAGACTTATATTTACTTTGGGGGGACAGTATTTGCCAACCTTCTTATTAATCCACACCCAGAGACAAATATTCTTAGTAGAATTTCTTTTTGTCTTTCCAATAACATATAAAGATGTTAAAATAATTGCTTAGGAGGTCATATCAGTTATACTTGAGTAGTGAGGTACAGAGAAATTAGATTTGTTAACAACTATTGGTACATTAGAGAGTTCCCAGGTAAATAAATACTAAGTTAAAATCCAAAGCAATTAATATACAAAGGGAATGAGATAAGTGAGACAAAGAAAGACAAATACTGTATATTATCATTTATATGTGGAATCTTAAAAAGACAAATTTATAAAAAGAGAGAGTACAATGGTGGTTACCAGGGGTTGAGGAGGTAGTGGAATTGGGGAGATGCTGTTTAAGAGCACGAACTTGCAACTAGTAGATAAATAAGTCCTGGAGATCTAATGTATGGTATAGTGATTATAGTCAACAATACTGTATTACAAACTTCAAAGTTGTAATAGATTATATATGAATTATTTTCACAATAAAAAAGAAATGATAAATATGTGACATGATAAAGGTGTTAGCTAACTCTATGGTTGTAATCATATTGCAATATATAAATGCATCAAATTAACACATTGTATACCTTAAATGTATACCATGTTGTAAGTCAATAAAAATATACAAAGGAATGACTTCAACAGAAATATATGTACATTCTGGAATTTTCTCCATAAGCTATATATCATGAGTTCTTATTTGTTTGATATGATGATGTTGAATATCTTTCTGGAGAATTTATAGAAAAATAGGATATTTCTTCTCTTTGAAGAAAAAGTATTACCATTATTCTATTGCATCAGTGGCAATTTCCTCAGTGTTAGGAATTGTTCAAGGATTTTAACACTATCTCTAAAAAGATGTGTTAATGTGGTCATTTTATAGAAGGCAAATACTTTCTCTTTTTTTTCTCCTGAGTGACCAACAGTAATGTACTTAGGTCTCTGTTCCCTCATCTGAAAAATAATAAATCTGAACCAAATAAAACCTCTATAACCACCAGAGATCTAGATTTCTTAAGGTATACGTATAATGTGATTGCTCAGCAACACTGCTTATGTATTTAAAAAAAGCTCACAATTGCTAGGAAATACATTCTAATTATATATCCAATTTTGTGATACATTTTATTAAATAAAGCTCTTTATTTAGAATTTATAAATAAATGTGTCTATGATAGAAGCTGGATAAGATTAAGGGCAGAATCTATGATTGTGAAGCTGAACTTCTGAGTAATCGCTTTGGCAGTACATGTTGTTATCCTGTCTGTGAGGAGACATTCACTGTTTGAACCAACAAGCTCTTTGATACATAGAAATTTTGGATTCTGTTCTATTTTTAAAAGCTGCTATATCAGCATTCATCAACTGTTTGACATAGCCATTCATTTATTTTCAAAAAGGCTATTCTGTAATCACACTTCCTTTCAGGAAGTCTACCAACTAAGTAGAAGCCTAAATTACTGATAGCAGTTACACAGGGACCTTCCTGTTAGTTAAGAAGCAGGACTAATTGAACTAATGTGCTAAATCTAGGACTAATAATTATGCAGTAAAAGTGGTAAGAAAGCTTATTTCATTTATTTTTAGTGGTTGTCCACCTTTAATATGAACCTAAGGATAAAACATTCTACAATAAGTACATTTCTTTTTTTCAATTTGTACTTTTAGGAAGGCTGGTTTTGTTAGTCTCTAACTGTAAGAAATAATGTCAGTTTCTACTAATAGAAATAATTACAATTCAAAAATATTAATTATTTAAGTAATTAAAAGTAATTAGGAGGCATTAAAATAATTCCTCTTCTGACAGGTAATTAGGAGTCAATTAAGTGTTCAAAATGCTTCACACAAAAAGATCCACTTTCTATGAAATAAACCCAGTTTTTCCACTAAATAGTCACATGTATTTTGAACTACGTTGACTATGAAATATTTTGTAATAATAGCTAAAATCCTTAGAATATTCATATATATTTCAAAATCATTTTCACATACAATTCTACTGTTACTATAATTTTTAATAGGGTTATAAAGCAATAACCAAAAATGCATAACCATAATTTTTTTAGGTTATATCAGATATTACCGAGGCAAATGTCAGGCCACTTGGATGCACTGCTGCTAGTTTTGGGACTCAAGTGCTTACACTTACATCTCTGCATATTTTGGAGAGGTTCTGTTATTCAGGGGACCTAGTTCAACTTGAAGATCCTCTGCAACCATGGACTTTAGGTGATACCTTGATTTGTATCCAAAGAAACAGAGGGTTTCCTTCAGAAAAGGTTGTTTTATAATATCTATAATAACTTAATAGGTTTCTATTAAATTAAAAAACCAAAAACAAAACCGAAAACACTTCAGAGGTAGGAGGATCCAGACTAACTAGGAAATCCTGAAAGCCACAAAGAGTTTAAATTAATTAGATGAGAGTGAAAGGAACCCATCTACCTTTGCAATGGAGAGTTTAAGCTATTAACAGAGACCCCAACAACTACCTTATTACCATAATCTTAATCTGAAAAAAATGTGAAATACCTTTGATCTCTAGGGCTTAGTAGGTAGTAATAAAGAAACAAAACCTGTAATACCAGTGCTACCTATCTAGAAATTTTGGAACTTCAGACATAGAGAAACTAAAACTTGCTGCAGAAAAATAGAAAACATAGTTGTGGGGTGCTACAGACTGTGATGTTTAAATTTCAAAATACTTCGCAGATCTCCTTTTAGCCGATAAACTGTTAATGAATACTTTAAAGGTTTTCATACATTATGGTGTAGTTCATATAAGTATGATAGAGTTTATTTGACTACTTGTCAGTTATTTCCTCAAGAATCTTAATGATAGAAAATTTTAAACCCTGGAGAAAAAAAAGTAATAAAACAAATCGCTTATTCATAAAAAACTATAATATCCCTACCCTACTTCTGGATATATGTATAAAATTAAACAAACCTTTTTAGTGAATGAAAACTGTGGAATCACTGAATGATCTCATTCTCTTAAAACCTTTTTATCATACAGGAATGGGGTAATAATGTCAACCACTCATGAAGAAATTTGGTGATTTTAATAATTAATGATGAAAATACATTTACATAACAAAAATTACTACCAAGCTACACATTTAGCCACTTAAAGAAATGGCTTTCTGAAAGATAAATGTATTAAATTCCATCAATTTCCTTTCCTCTTGTTTTTATTGTAGGGAAAACACACATGAACCTCCAATATCTAAAATAAATTTACATATTGACTTGTACTCTAAGAATAAGTATTTTATCGTTAAGATGGCAGTATAAATTCAGAAAGAAATTGTCACTGCTCTGCCCCAAGCACATAGTAATAACATGTAAAATACCAAAAGACAAAGCTGTGATTAAAAAAACATCCTATTAGACTAAAAATATATTTTGTCTCTGTAAAAGAATGAATTATGCAATCTGGTAAATTATGAGGAGGCATCCTTTGTTGTCTAAGATACACATTTTTCCTCAGATCTACGGAATCTAGTTCTTAATATCAAGCCTTTGAGGTCTGAGGTTCGTTTTTCTTTTTTTCTTTTTTAGCAACTTCAGTTTCCTATGTATTTCTTACTAAAGCAGAAAGAAAAGGATAGTTAAAACTTCTATAAATGTTCTTTTTTTTTTTATTGTTAGACTTACTGGGGTGACACTGATTAGCAAGAATTACATAGGTTCCAGGTGTACCATTCTACGGTGCATTGTCTGTGTGTTATATTTTATGTTCATCACCCAGTGTGAGTTCTCTTTCCATCACTAGATTTCTGGCTCTTAATTCTTGACATCAAACTTGCCAAAAGAAAGTTAAAGGGAAAAAAAAATGAAATGAGAGACCTATGCATCAAATATGTACTGAACTAGGTATGAGTTAAAGAAGATAGGTAGTGTAAAATATAGAAAAAAAAAAATGCAATGAACTAAACATTTTTGAAGAAAAGAGAAATTTTGCCAAATTTAAAATAGTACACTTATAGCTTAATGATCTGCTTAAAAGAGACTGAATGTATAAAGGATCCCATTCTCATATATCCAAATTTAACCATACGTTTTCTCTTCAACAATAATTTTCATCTACTTCAAAGCTTGGTGAGATACTGTGAATAAGAAGAAAATCAAAGGCCATTGTATTTAATAAAAATTCTAAATGTTTAAATTGGAAAGAGTACAGATTCTGTTTCTTTGGGCACTTTCCATTAGATTTTATTATTAAAGAGCAATTTCATTTTAAAGGGGTCACTAATGTAAAACAAGCATATAGCCTCCAAATAAAAAGAAATTTAACTCTGATGTACAAAATAGGGAGTGTGTCATTGTGTGATACAATTCAACTCTAATTATAATTGCATACTCCCATCAGTATGCAAACATGATTATTATTTCTCTCATCTAAGGAAAAAGAAATTCTCTTGATTCCACTTCCCGCTAGGTTTTTCCTTTGCTTCACAGTAAAACTTGTTAAAAGTGTGGGTCAGGGTTTCTGTCTCTTCTCTCTCTCCTCTCGTTCCTTTTGAACCTCCTATTCCCTACCACCACACTGAAAATGTTTTATAAGATTCCCAGTGACATTTGAGTTGCTAAATCCCTCAGTTCTCAATCCTCATCTTCCTTGCCTAATTTGCAGCATTCAGCTCAGCTGATCACTGTCTTCTCCTTGAAATACTTTCATGACTTGGCCTCCAGGATATCCCACTTACAGTACTTCCCAGCTGCCTCCTGGATGCTCCCCTTCAGCCTTCTTTGTTGCTATCCTCATCTTGCTCACCTCTACACATTCAAGTGTACTGGGGCAGAATCCATGGATCACTGTTCTTTTCTCTTCTCTAACTCTCTTGATACTCAGCCAGCTTTAAATACTATATTTATTTATATCTTCAAAAGGCAGTTCTCACCCCAGCTCCAAATCTGTGTATCCAACCCCCTATCCAATATCTCAGAACTAATGTTTCTAAAGTAGAGGTCTTAACCTTCCTCTTGCAGTCTCCTTCAACTAGGTAAAGTCAACTGCCTCAGTATTTCTGCCTAACAAATTTACCATCATTGGTGTCTGTCTTTCTTTCATGGCCCATACCCACTTCATCAGCAAATCCTGCTGTCTCTAAGCCAAGCTTGTCCAATCCACAGCCTGCAGGCTGCATGCAGCCCAGGACAGCTTTGAATGTGGCCCAACACAAATTCATAAGCTTTCTTAAGACATTATGAGATTTTTTTGTAACCTTTAGTCAACTTGTCAGCTATCATTAGTGTCAGTGTATTTTATGTATGGCCCAAGACCATTCTTCTTCTTGCAATGTGGCCCAGAGAAGTCAAAAGGTTGGACATCCCTACCTAGAATCAGCCCATTATCACCTTCACTGCTATTACTCTGGTTTAAGTCACTCTCATCCTTCATTTATTACTGAACTAGCTTTCCATCTCATATATCTTCTTCTGTGTTATTATCTTAGAGTCTATTCTCAACACAACAGTCAGATTAATCCTGCTAAAACTAAAAACACTATTCATAAGGGTATATGTATGCCTATGTTCACTGCAGCATTATTCACGATAGCCAAGACATGGAAACACTTAAGTGTCCTTCTACTCATGATTGGATAAAGAAGATGTGGTACATATATACAATGGAATACTACTCAGACATTAAAAATTTACATTTACAACAACACAGATGAATCTTAAGAGTATGTGAAATAAGTCAGAAAGAAAAGGAGAAGAATCATATGATTTCACTCATCCATGAGATATAAAACAAAAAGCAACAAATGAACAAACAAACCTCATAGATAGACAATAGTATGGTGGTTACCAGAGGAGAAGTAGGGTGTGGGCAGGATGAAAGGGAAAAGGAGGTCAAATACACGGTGACTGAAGGAGACCAGACTTTGTGTGGTTAACACACGATACAACATACAGATGAGGTATTATAAAATTGTACAGCTGAAACGTATACAATATTACCCGAACATATTTAATTAAAAAAAAAAAAAAAACTCAGATCATGTCACTTGACTGTTTAAAACCCTACAAAAGTTCCCAATGTAACTGAAAGTAAACGTTGAAATAATCACTGTAAAACCATACACATGATCTGGCCTTTCTCATCTCATCTACTTCTCCCTATCTTCATCTTTCCACTTGATCCATACTGCCTTCCAGGCAAGCTCTCCACATCAGGGTAAACTCCATGAAAGTGGAATTTTTTGTGTTTTCCTCTCCACTGCATAGAAAAGTTTAAGGTACATTACAGATGCTCAAAAATATAATTGCTAAATAAATGAATCAAACATTAATTCTGAGAATACTGAGCTTATGTCATAACCATCTAAGTATAAGATGAGTTCAGGGGCTTCTGCCTCAAGGAAATCTATAAAACTCTAGAAAAATAAGCCATGGGTTTAAAAACCTGGTGGGTACTTGACCTGAAGTACTGAGAAAGCCTCAGGTACTTTAAGCTAAACTGGGATTTCCCCTTCTCTTCTCACCTGTCCCATCTCATTTTATTACAATCCCTTATCTGAACAGTGAGAGAAGGGCTCAACCACAGGATAATCTAAGGCACCCATCCATATCTCTAGCTAGATAAGATCTCAAATGTTAAAGACTTTAAGCTGGAGATATTTAGCGTGAAGGCATATCCTGCTCATTGCTTATACATCCTTGTTTAACAAGGAACAGTATACTTTGGTTTGTGTGCATGTGTGCCTGTTTGCTTGTTTTGTTGTTGATAATGAATTGCTATATTTTATAATAAATGTTCATTTTTAATACTAGTATTTGGCTTTTACATTAAATACTCTAAAACATTTTTTTGCAGAAAAACTTTTTTCATAAGATTTTCCATTATGGTTATAATCATTAGAGTAATAAGCCCAAGTGAGACATTCAAGAAAGGAAATAAATGTATTTATTTTACCTGGAGCTGACATAGAGGGATCAGGTAGGTTTTCACCTTCCTCATCAGTACTTTCATTGTAGACTGCATCTCTGTCAGCAGTCATTTCAGAACACGTTGTAGTTGTCCTAGAAACAGACAAAGGTGGAATTATAAATTATTGACTCGCCCCTAGCTAGGTATTAAATTCACCACTAATTATGGAAAATATCCCTGGAAAAACATTTTAATTAAACAAAAATATAATGAAATATATATGATTAAGATGGAAGCACTTCAAAGACTATTTGTTAACTCTCTTAAGAACAAATTTTTCTTTTACCTAATCTAAATGTGGTTGTGTGCTCACTATAATTAATTCTTGAATCAGTTTCTTATCACTTACTATTCACTTATAAAAGTACTATTCTTCCAAATTACCTTTGTCACAGTGTTCAGTATTTTACTGATCTCAAAGCAGTTCTGCATTTCATTTGATCTCCCAAAAATTCTGAGATAGATACCTTTATTCTTATTATGAAGACACCCAAGTAAGGCACAGAGTGTTTGAAGGACTTGCCCAAAGTCAGGTTGTAGCAGATATCAATGCCAGAGCAGCATCTGAACGAGGACCATCTGACATAAAATGTTATATTCTTTTTATTATGCCATTAGTAAGCCTGTTTTCAGATGAGGGTGATAGATCCAAACCTGTATCTGCAAACGCCTAAAATACTTAACATTGTCCAAGCCATACTAGCCAATAGTCACCTACGATTCTTCCTTAAAAATCAAGTACACATCCTTTCACAGAACTACTTGATTCTAAAATTAACCATTACTTAGACATCAAGATTATAAATGTGTGTTCAAGGCTGTCATTGTGCAGATGATAGAAGTTTTTCATCAATATATTTCTTAGTGACATCTAAGAATTAAACAAATAATATTCAGATAAATCTCATACTAGTTTCATGATTTAAGTGTAGGTATGACAGTTGGGCAGAGATGAAGTTTATGTTGACAATTCTCTAGTCCATTGCATCCAACAGCCACAGCATACCCCAGACCACCAAATAATCCACATTACTAAAATATTGGCATATAACTCTCATCAGGTTTGGGAAGAAATTCCACTTCAATTTATACTTCTGCCACTTGAAAACAGAAACACCAAAATACCTTTCATGCTCGATGTTCTTTTCTTGTTCTTGAACTTCATGTAACAATTTATGTAAACTTCTGATTTTTGCTTTCTTTTCATTCAGTACCAGAATAAACCGTTTATAAAGATCAGTCTCCACAGCTTCCTTAGCAAGCACACATTTTTCAAATCTAAAAGGTAAGTAAACACATAAATAAACCATGCAGATTTTCTTAGCATTAATAATATTCAATCTAATACTGAAGATGATTTTGAGAAAACTTTTCAAGAAAAATACAATTAAAAATCATTTTTATCACTTGCTTTCTTTGATTTAAAGTTTTACATAAATAAACAAATAATTAGAACTTATTAATGTTAGGGATTTATGCACTGACATAAGAGTCAAAATTAGAAACTGATACCAAAAAACCTTTCAAACATCTAACTGCCTAAATGTAAAAATTTATTCATATCTCTTATTTATTTTCAAAAGAGTATTTTATGGGAGAAATTTCAAACAAGGGTAAATAAAGCCTGTTTCCCAGACTTTGTTAATATTACTATAATAGCAATAGAGATCTTGTTTTGTGATTAAGTGATTACCTAATCTATTTTACCTAAATAGATTATAAACTACTCCAGGGCAAGAATAATTTACCCAGCTGTACAGTATCTTATAATCCAGCAACATACACACACACACACACACACACATAATGCATGAAAGTATATCACTTGAAATTTCCAAGAAGAAATTAATGAAACAGCAAATGTGAAAAACTATGTATCTTCCATTTATGATATATAAAATAAAACAGAATCTTCTATATCATTTCTAATTATTTCTATAATACAATGTTCTAATGACCTAGCAAAAGATTGTACTAATTTTGATCTCCCAGATATAAAAATAGCAAAGTAGCAGAGGTTACGTATACTTGATGTGAATATACACACCATGAATAAACATCTTTTAAAGATTCAAATATAAATTATTTGACATAAAACATTCTTTTAAATTTAGTCCAGCTCTGCCTAGTTTTCTCTCTACCATACTATTTATAGTTTTTTTTGTTCTATACAGGTATCCTAGTATTTTTATTATATATAAGGATATTTTTACATCTTTATAATGTATATTTTATATAATATATTTTGCCATGTATAATACTCATGTTTTTGCCCAAATCTGTGAGGGAAAAATAAGGGTACACATTATACATGGGTAGTACTAATTCTGTATCTATATAAATGTTTTTAATTTTTTTTATTTATGCTTATGAGTTAAAAGTGTAACTCTAGAAATCAATAATGATATCCATATGTAAATAATACCTTGGAATATGATAATCAGATTTTTTTTGTTGTTATTTTCATGTTGTTATTTTCATTAAATTTATTTGGGTGACATTGGTTAGTAAAAATTACATAGGTTCCAAGTGTACAATTCTACAATACACCTATGTGTTCCATTATGTGTTTACCACCCAGAGTCAATTCTCCTTCTATCACTACATTTGACTCCTTCTCCCCCTCCTGCCACTCCCTTCCCACCTGACCCTCAGGTAATCATTAAACTATTGACTGTATCCATGAATTATTGTTTCTTTGTTGTTTTCAGTTTTATATTCCATATATAAGTTACATTTAAAAATAAATGTTAAAATTCCTTTATAATACTAAAAACAAGTACCTACATATAAACAAATAAAAATTTGAATTAAAAACTAAAACAAAAGTTTTTTTCCTTGAAAGTCTGGGGCAAAAAGAAGTCGGAGTGCATTATAGCTGTGAAATTACAGTATTATATTTTTTAGTGAAATAATTAGAAACAAAAATGTCAAAATGTGATACCTTTGATATACATGTATATATCCTTATGCTTTCAACAACATACCTATTTAGAAATACAAAGAATTAGGCCTCTCATAAGATAAAAATAATATGGAAATACAATTTTGAGAACCAATTATAGCACTCTTATGGAACAGCCATTGCCAAGGCTGTGAACTCATAAGAGTAACATGTGGGTATTTTATTGGTTGCTTTATCCTTGGTGCCTAACACAGTGTTCTGCATTTAACAGATGTTGAGTAGCTATTTATGAGGTAAATGAATCGTGAATGAGTTAATATGGACATCTTATAACTTAATAACCAGTGATTCTGAATATCATAGTTTTCCTCCTTTAATTGTTATTCACCATTGTAACAATAATATTTTAATCTTCTTCAGCTTCTGAAAATGTGGTAAATATTATTATAACAGTATTCCTTTCATCAAACATGTCTCTCTGAGAAAGAAGCACACCAAAAGGTGTGGGAGAAAAAGGATCCAAAGGTGAAGTGCTGCCAATATTGATGGTTAATTTTAAGCAGGGGCATGTCGCATTTGTATTTCAGATGCAAAGTGTTATGCTGATATTATTTCTCATTTTTTGCATTATTTTCTAATGGAACACATTGACAAAATTTTTTAAAAATGAATAGAACATGCATGCTATTAAGATACCTGAGAATATAGTAATAAAATACTTTAAACATATGCAAAGTAAAAACCAATTATAAAAATGTACATTAAAAATCTTTTATTTTAAAATGTATTATATAAAATTTTGGGAATAGTAACCAATTAGCAATTTATCTGATTTAAATACATATTTAATTTCCATATAAAACACTTCAATAATTCTTGATTCAAAGAGTATGTACATTTATCAAAATGTATTATAGATTAAAATAGATATCAAAATGAAATATCATATAATTTGTCTAAAAATATTGTTAATCTAAATAACTAGTGTCACAGCCATATTGTCAAAGGCAGAAACATTTCTGTGGTAGGAGAGCAAACTCAATAGATTGCATGGCATCTTGTGAGTTAAACCTGCTTGGTTTTAGCAAAGCTTTAGGATTTTGTTGCAACCACAGTTCTGATGATCAAACTGGATAACACTTCCTAGACAAATCTGGGCAGTGCAGATTGGCTGGGACAGAGTATTACTGTGAACAGTTTCAGGAAATAAACTTACTTTTAATTATTAATTTATCAACAAATTCAGAGGAAACTATCCTCTTATGAACTCTTCAGCAACTAAGAGATATCTACCATGCCCAATACCTTACATTTAATGCCAGTTCCTCCCTTATGGCAAAACGATGTTATACCTTCCATATTACTTGCCTCCTGCCAACTATCCACCTCAAGAACTGGACAGGTATTAGTAGGTGGGGCCATTCAGTGGAGGAAAAACACGGGATTCATTGCAAAGTTTAGTAATTCTAAAAGAGAACTCATATATAATCAGATTAGACCACAACTAGTCCAAGGATAGGATCATTTATCTCCAAAGCAAACATCAAACCGTAGGAAACCATAAATAACTTCAAAGAAGAAAGGACACTAAATGATGCTTCATTCTTTCAACAGAAAAATATGTTAAGTTTAATTACTAAGTTAGGATTGAGGTATCTAGGAATTTGGACCAAAAAATAAGTAATATTTTAAAAATTAAAAGGATAAAAACTAAACATAAAAAAATACTGAATATTCAAAATAAAGTATTTCTGGGTGGGAAAACAAGGAATCTAAGAATAACAAGGAAATAAACAAACATAAGAGCAGAAACAAGGCAAATTCATGCAGAAATAACATGGAAAATAAAACAACAGATTAAATGATAACTCAAAAGAAAACAATACATACAATGTGTACATGCGGTACTTAGAAACAGTGTAGTAATCCTTACATTTACAATCAGCTCTGGTCAAAATTATATCCAGGTCAGGGTTGTACAGCAAAAGAAAATATTAATAGAGTTCAAAGGACAAAGAATGCTAAAAAGAACGGGAAAAGAAAGCAGTGGTAAAGAGATTTAATAGGCCTTAAGTACTGAAGAAGATGGTAAACAGCTGTTCCTCATCTTTTCTGAGGACAGAACAAGAGGAAATGGCCTTCAACCATACCATGAAAGACTCAAGATTACCAATAGATGGAAGGAAACATTTTCTAACTGTGACTGTGCTTAAACCCTGTAAAGCACTACCAAGGCAGTTGCAGCTATATAGCTGGAGGCCTTTAAAAACCTGACTGAATTCATGTGGATATAATGTGATCCTAGCTTGAAGGCAGAGAGATGAAGAAGAGCTTTCAAGGTCTCTTCTATTCGCATGATTCAATGACTGTCAACCCAATTTAATCTGCTGAAAACTGCCTCAAATTGTAGGTTTAATAACTAAAACTCAGAATAAAGGTGGAGAGTTTCTAACTTGAATTCTGAGCGCAAACAAAAGACCTATTCAGTAACATGGAATGTGAGAGTTGCTACTTAAAATTAAATAAGAAAGACCAGTGGAATCAATATAGCTAATAACCTAAGTATTCACATATAATATTTCCAATGTTTTTCTCTATCTGAACTATACAAAATTAAATTAATCCAGTAATGTCACTTGCTTGAAATGTAGCTAAGACAATTATTAGAGTAATATATATATGTATATATATATATATATGTATATATATATATATATATATATATATATATATATTTCAAGCTCATTAAAGCTCATTTTTTTTTTTTTTTTTTTTTTTTTTTGCTTTTTGGTATGTGGGTAGCTCCCTGACTGGGAATCGAACCCAGGCCGCAGTGCTGACAGCGCCAGCGCCGAAGCCTTAAGCCACTGCACCATTAGGGAACTCCCTAAAGCTCATTCTTGTTACTCCTAATGTATAATTGCTCATTCCTTACCCAAACATCATTTATTCTCCACCATCATCCCAAATGGAAACAGCTTTAGAGTTGGATCTGATTATAATAATAATGTATATTTAAATACCAAAATACATGCAAAGGAGGGTTCCAGAAGTAAGGGAAAATTTAATTTACAATTTCATATGCAGACTAGTAAAATTTTATTTTCTCCTTCTAGTCTTTATCTAAAGATATAGCTTGCAAAAAATGGGATATTACTCAGATTTTTGGTAATTCATATTTCTCCTCTTAACATAACATACACATTTTCCACGGTATAAGCACATGTGTACATGATTGGTTTTTGCTCATATAATATCCTATTGTGTATTAAATATATTTCAGACCTATCTACCATAGTTAATGAAGAAATCTATGCACCTATTTTATGCCCTTCCCTCTTTCACTCCCCCAGCCATACACAGTTTTGAACAACGAAGGGGAAGAAATGAGTGGACCGTGGATGGGCACTGATATAAGAATAAGCAAAAAATGCCAAAAAAACGGAACTGTGGCCAGACCTAACATGATGGTCTCAACTGATTCTGTACTTTCCTTGTCCTCAGTTACCCAACTCATGTTCATGTCCTATTTCCAATCTTTCTAAAGACTTGATCAATACCACTTGCCTTATGGAAACCAGAACTATAACCATTTTGCTCATTTTCTAGTATACTAAAGCTGTTGAGAGGAAACACTAAAGAAAACACAGCTTGGCCATGGCCAGTAGGTATTTATAGCTTCTTAAATTAACCCCTTGCTCCTCTTACAGGAAAGAAAACCAAATTTGGGAAATAGATAAAGCTAACTAACATCTGGTATGTAATCAAGAATCTAGAATTCTCTAGAGTGGACTCTCTCTCCTCTTAGTTTGAAAGGCCACCCCAATAGCATATATCTTGAACCTCCAAAGAAGATGTCTGACCCAGTATTTATAAAAACAAAGGTGGCTGGAGCACGCTAAGGCAGGCAATAAGATACCTGGCTGTGCTTTTGATCAAATAGAAAACCTTTTGCCACAATAACACAAAAGTACTTTCCAGATAGTTCAGAAATAGCAAATCAAGCATCTGTAGGTCACAGGCTATTAAATGTATCCCTCACACATACTGTTGTATAGTACAGGGCACATTTTCTCATCTTTGATTCCTGCTGCTTTCTGTTCCATAGCAATGGTATTGAATACTGATGAGATAATACCTCTCTCAAACTCTGCAGGCATTTTAAAGTAATTTGTTCAAGTACCAAGTACCCAGTCTGCATTTTTGTGGGCAATTTGTGGATCAAATTTCCTACCATCCTGAGGGTCTCTGAGTTTTAAATTAATGGCTTATCACAACTACAGTATATCTCCTTTAATTTGATTGATTTCATATATAAATAGAAAAACACACCCAAACTATTGATATAGGCCCTCCAAACATGCTTTCTAGCACAGATATTTGATATTGATTCATACAAACATGAATAAAATAGAAGTTAAAGAGAAAAATTAATTTTTCTGTACGATTTTCTAATATTTACAGTTTTAATTTGGTTTCTTTATTTTTATATACTTGAAGATAAAAATTAATTCAGAGCTAAAAAGAGTAAGAGATTTTCCTAATATAACTGAGAGCCAACTATAACCAGGTGTTAAGAACTTAATTGTGTATGTCTTGTATTAATTAATAAATATAATGGAATCTATAAAAATAATTTTTAGTCAACCTCCTTTTCATATATATGTATAGATAAAATCCTTCCCTTATTTTTCACGTACTCCCCACATATACTTACTAACGTCTATAAAAACAATTTCAAAGATTGCCCTAAAAAGACCCTAAATAGAATAAATATTCTTATTTTTTTGAGCTACTACTGGTTTAAATGAAAGTTTTAAATGAAAGTTTTAAAAATCTACTGAATACAGTGGATGTAATAATATTAATTATCATTATTTTATAAATTTCACAATTTTGAGATGTTACAGGATATATATATTCAAAAATATACATTAATATTATATACATAATGTATATATCACATATACATAAAATTATATAAGTCTCTATAGAGATACAAAGTTCACAGCATACATTTTATTTTCTTGAAACATCTTTTACGTAATATAGTACAGGCTAAATGCTGGGCCACCCTAGATTATGATATAGTTGAGAAAATTCATAATTGAAAAGATAAGTGACTTTCTACTTTATCTTTTAAAAAATAAGAGGTAAAATCAGAAAAATAAAAGGCTTTCAAATGTCTTTTCCAGTAGTCACAATTACCTCATCTTTTAAAAATGCTGGTAGTATGAATTTTCTATCAATCAGGAAAAATAAGTCTCTATTAGGAGCCAAAACACACATCATTTGAAATAGTTGCCATTCACATAAAATTCCAAATAAGGAATCAATTGTGCTTATGTTTCTGTCTCTTTTTATTCATTATTAATTCTATAATTTGAGCTAAATTAATCCTTATAAATATTAGCTTCCTAAATTTTGATTAATATTAATCAGTTCTGACTCTCATTGCTCAATTACTCCTTATCATTTATAAGTCTTCTGGTGCCACCAAATACTAACAACCTAAAAGTGTTCATATACTACTATAATGTACAATAGTGACCAATAATTTAGTTTAATCATGTTAAGCAAAGGTATAATTAACAACAGATTTATTTTAAATACATGCTAGTCTATATATATTATAAATTTACCAATCATTAACTTAAAACTAAACAATCTAAAGAGAGCTTAGTGTATTTATAATACAAACACGTCATGCACACACCGTCCTTGAACATCATTCCAATCTCTCAGAAGCCTTTCATTTTCTTTCTGCAGGTGCTCATTTTTGGCTTGGTTTTCTGTGATGGTGTCCAGGCAGTCACAAATAAGTTCTCTAATGACCTTAGCTGGGCTTGCAACTTTCTCTAGTTTGAAGGAACCAAGTCTAAACTAGGATGAAAGGAAAATATGATTAGTTAGCTTTGGGAGAATATCAAAATTGAGCAGCCCAGTTTTAAATACACACAATTTCTCTGGAGGGGGAAAAAGTTTAAGGTTCAAATACAGTACATCTATCAGATATAAACGGAGTGAACAAAAAAACTGGGCACCTCCTACTTTCTTACTGAAATTTATCATATAAATCAACATACAATCTAAGAATAATTTTTAGAAGTGGTAAGTGACTCTCCCACCTCCTAGCAGAAAACAACATAAACACCATATAAGCATATAATCGTCTGTTTGCTACAACCTTATTTAAGTCACTCTGCTCCATTTAAGAAAACGACTTACACATGGAGATTTTTTTCATGCTAGTCTCTGGTAAATGGTAAAATGAAGTAAATGACACAAACTAATTCAGAAGCAACAGCAAAAGTTTGGTAATAGCTATGAGAAGTGTAAGGCTTTAGGAAACTGATGAAACCTGCAGGTACCACACAGTAATTACAATAGTGACCAATAATTTATCAAAAACCATTCCCAGTCAGGGAGCTACCCACATACCAAAAAGCAAAACAAAAACAAAAACAAAAACAAAAAACCAAAAAAAAAACCCCAGTAATTTATTACCATAACTTACAAATTACACTATTAGGTGTCAAGCTTGAATACTTGTGCATAAAGGTAAGACACAAAAATACCTTAATTCATCTACTAATGGGCACTTTAAAATAAAATAGTATAACCACGTTTTAGTTATAGTTATGAAATTCTGAAGGGAACACAGGTTATCCTCATTTGGTAGATAAAGATACTGAAACAGTAATTAATAATTATAATTATCCTTACTATTAAAATTACAATTATACATACAATTTTAAAAATAATTATTATTACATAGCTACCAGATGTCTTGCTGTTGAAGTAAGACTCAAGCATTGCACAAATATAACTCATCCAATCATCATCAAAATGGAACTAATATACATTTTGTAGATTAGTAAACAACAGAGGATGAGAATAGTTATCTACCCTGAAGGAATCAAGTCAAGATCCTCCTCTACTATACTGTTATGCTGTTTCCTGACATAAGAAGGTATTCTAACTAAACAACTGGTAAGAGAAATAATTAAGATCAGAAAAAGATTCTAATGGCATTGAGTGAGTGGCAAAATTGAGAGTAGCATTTTTTGTTTTTGGTTTTGGTTTTGGTTTTTAGCTATCTAGATCAGTAACTTCTATTATGGCATTTTCCAAATGTCTTGCTTTTAAGAGTATTTCTATAACTATGTTACATACGGATGGGGAAATAAATTTAACAGTGGTTGATAATTCTAAGACAAATTCATATTAGGCAATTTACAAATAAAACAAAGTCACTAAAGTAAAAATCAAATGTTTGCAATCTGAGTGGCATCTTATAAAATATTTGTTAATTTCTATAATTTAGAATCATGTGTATATTTAACCCCACAGAGCAAACTTTTGTGGATGAATTGTGTTTACTACTTTCCTTTAAATTTTCAAATAGAAAACACAGGTAGATTGTCTTAATATTACAGAAACCCTGTTAAAAGGCTTAAATACTGACAATTCCTAAGTGCTGAGAAATATTTTACAGTAGCTTAAAACCTAAAGGAAAACAAAGGAAATGCACATTCTTCAGCATTATAGGCATGTTTTAGACAGTATTGAATATTACTTGTCTAGCCACAAAGAAATTGTGTGTGTGTGTGTGTGTGTGTGTGTGCACGCGCGCGCGCGCTTTGAAACCTAAATAGGTCATAATGTCTGTTTAATCCTTTAATTTGTTTTATGTTACCACTTCCTGTCTCTTAACAAAAGAAGGGTAATCAGATTAGGAAAAACTATCCTTTATTTCAATGAGTACACACCATTGTGTTAGACTCATATATGTAACCAAACTTAAACAATTAGAGCAATGTTTACCAAAAAAAGATCTGGAAAAATTCTAAGAATTTTATTTATTCAGTTGAAATTATTTCAGACATTTATGTATTTCTTTTAAACTTAGAATCATATGGCCAAAAGCATTTGTAGTTTTCTTACATAATGAAATAAGTCATTTAACAAGCATATAAGCTTAAATAGGAAAGTTTTATCTATGTAAGGAATACATAAAATAAAAGTGAATTTGGGCATTTACCTTTTGAAGCTTCTCTTAATGTAAAAAAGCACATACACAGAATTAAAATAAAATTCACCTACAGAGTATTACTTTTTCAAGACCATAGAAAGCAGAAGAAAAATTATATTTATTTTATTTTTAGACAACGGGTTACATTATCAGTAAAATGTAAACACAAACAATTTTGTATTCTCTCATTATCACAACTGGCAGGCAGCTTTGACTAAGATGAACATTTTTAGGAAGGAAAGAGTTTTTCATCACTTGAAAGTTTCAGCATTGCTAAATGACTAATGAATTTGTGCCATACTTGGATCCTGAATAAAGTAATTGGTAGAAGACAAACATACAGACAAACACAAGTCCAGCTCCCTATCCCTGCATCTTAGATGGCAAAGGAAAAGGGGACCAATTCTAAATCACTAATAACAAGCAACTTCTTTCACAATACCATTCAAATATATTAAAATATATTCAAAATTCCCAAAGAGAATTCTTAAATCTTTTCTTGGCTATTCAGTGTAAAATAAACTTAAAATGTCATTTCTTCTTAAGAGTTAAGCAACTATTTTTTGGTTTCTGTTTTCTAAATATATTCACTAGCTTTTTCCTTTAACAGGTGTGAACATCTGTTACTCCAAACAATAAAAATAAGCAAGAAGTATCTAGATACTCAATCCAAGAAAGAATTTTCCTTTAAATACTGATTAGTTTTTAGAAAAGTTCAGTTATATGTGAGAGGTTGACTCCACTGGACCATCCCTGCCAGCACATACATGATTCAGACCAAGGCAGGAAGCACACTTCTATTCTCACTGCTGCTGCTCTAGCCTGTCCATATCATTAGTGATGCAAGGGCCCACATACCCATATGCATTTGACTTTGATAAGGGCCTCATATCAGGCCTATTGAATTAAGAAGGATTAAATATTTCAGTGCTCTAACTCTATATTTAGCCATTCCTTATAATGCCCCTCAAATGAAAAGTAGCAACTTATTAATGTTTTTAAAGTCAGCAAATTCGCACAGAAGCTGTATTGCATGGTTTTGTCAATTTTAAAATCTTTTACTTAAGATTTTTGTTTCACATGTAAGGCTGTTAGCATGGCTTTTCTTTATTTATTAGTTCCATAATTCCAAAATAATCTACAATATAAAGTCAAGACTTCAAGTGGTATTTCAGAGTCAGAAACCACAAATTAAAATCATTTTGTAAGCATATTTCTTCTTTAGAGACATGAACAAAAATGTTTATTTTTGTAGCTAGTTCTCAAAATCTGATGGAGAATTCACTGTACACTGACCCATATTAAGCACCTCATTCAGTTTACAACCTTCTAAGATTTTAAGCTATGTCTATTTTTCTGTATAAAAAAGTTGAGAAAAATTCACTTTCTAAATGTTGATAATCAGAGTAGGTTACACTATTTAGCTCTAAAGTGTCATCATTTTAGCTAGTAAAACGAGTAATAGTCATTTTTATCTGATCTGCATTAAAATTCTCAACTTCAAAAATCATCCATTTTCTACAACCAGGGTTTTGTTTATTCTGGATATCTGTCCATTCATTCTGTAAGACCAAGATTAAATGCCACTTCCCCTAACCCATCACTTCAAAGCCCAGGTTAAATTTCTTTTATTTTAGCCTACAGTGACTTCTCTATTGGTAATGCTTTATAGTTTGTCTCACAAAATTTTTTACTCAGTTTCATCCTTCTTATATTTTTCTCTGGTTGTTTAAACAATGCAGCCTTTTCCTTTAAATTTGTACTCTTTGAGATAAGAGGCTATATTTTATATTTCTTCCACAGCCTCCACTGTATCTTGCATAGCTCTTAACAATTAAATTCCAATTAAGTTTACAAGTTTATCCTAGAAAAACTGCTACATATCTCACTGCTGAATATCACTACAGTCACCTTCGAAGTATTCCCCTTGGGAAGCTATGAACGAAGGTCAGCACCTTGTCTACCCTTCAAAACAATTTTGGAATTCTTTTTCTGGAATGGCCATCAAAGCTGTAGTTGTACTACCCTTGATGACCGAATGTCATCAAACTGTCTTCCTTTCAATATTTCTTTTTTCTTCGGGTAAAGAAAAAAGTCATTGGGGTCCAGAGCAGGTGAGTAGGGAAGATGTTCCAATACAGTTATTTGTGTACTGGCTAAAAACTCTCGCATAGACAGTGCCGTGTAAGCTGGTGCATTGTTGTGATGCAAGAGTGATGAGTTGTTGGCAAAAACTCAGGTTGTTTTCATGTTTTTCACACAGACTTCTCAGCATTTCGAAATAGTAAACTGGGTTGACTGTTCAGTTGGTACTAATTCATAACAAACAATCCCTCTAATACAAAAAAAAAAAGGTTAGCAACATTATTTTGATTCTTGATTTGGACTGATGGAAATTTTTGGTTGTGGAGAATTGGCTGACTTTCACTGTGCACTTTGACACTTAATTTCAAGGCCATATTGGTACACCCATGTTTCATCACCAGTGATAACACAGCCCAAAACATTGTCTTGCATCTCCAAAAGGTCTTGGCAAACTTCAATTCTCCTTTCCTTTTTTTGTTTTTGTTTTGTTTTTTTTTTTGTTTGGTTGTTTTTTTTGTTGTTGTTGTTTGTTTGTTTTGACTCCTTTGCTTTTTTTCATCGGTGAGCTTCTTTGGGACTATTTTTGCACATAGCTTTCTCATGCCAAGATTTTCAGCTAAGATTTTCCTAACTGTATCTCTATCAGTGTTTACTTGGTCTGCTACACTTCTCACAGTCAGCCAACGATTTTGACACATGATTCAACAAATTTTTGTAATGTTGTCATTAATTCTGTTCATTAGTGGCCAGCCTGAACTCTCTTCATCAGTGATACTTTCTCTCCCCTCAGAAAAACATTTAATCCATTTGTACACTGCTATTTTCTTCATGGCATTATCCTCATAAACTTGGACTAACATGTCTCTGATTTCATTTCCACTCTTGCCAAGTTTAACAAGAAATTTAATGTTTGCTTGTTGGTCTAATTCAAGCTCTGACATTCACATGACAGCACACAAAATCACACAACAATAACCAAACACCACTCAGCAGGTACCACCCCACTTCGACAGGAACACAGTTGTGAGACACAGATATACTAAGGTTATGAAACCTTACCAAGGTTTGTAGAGTGCTACCAATGTAAGCATACAGTGGCTAATTCACAAACTTAATTGTTATATGTTAGTAGTACTCAATAAAGAGTTGAATTTTTTAATTGGAATGATCCCTATTAAGGGAATATAATTATAATGGGGTGGGTAAAGAAAAGAATTGGAATAGCAATGCTCTGAATACAAATTAAGAAATATTTTAAGTGGTTTAAGACATAAGGTAGTTTAATTTTATGGACTAGTATAATTTAAACAAAAAAGACATGATTTAAAAATGTATAAAACTGATACTGTGATAATACATAGGTTTAATAAAACCTAAACAGATTTTGTTTTAAAGAATATATAGATATAAAGTTACATACTTGGTTTTCAGGAGTGGCCAAATAGATAAAAGAGAATATACAATAGGGGTAAAATATATAAAATAAACATGATGACTAGTACTAACCAATTCCTAGGGAATCTTTGTGGCCATTCTGAATGTGTCTAGGGAGAACAGGATAATCAAGGTGTGAATTGATATTCTGCTTGGAACATACCAACTGAAGGGTTTGAGTTTTGGCACATTATCAATGTAGTCTAAATAATCTGGAAGCATTAATCTCTGTTACTCTCCTGAGAACCAAGATAGCCAGTTAAAGGTAAAAGACTCATAAAGACATTTTGATGTTACTATTAGGTAAATAATAGTCAGATGGGAATGTATTTTTTTTAGTATGTTTTTAAATTTTTTCATATCAGAGTAAAATTTTGCTGTATCTATATATGTGTACATTAAAAAATAAGACCTATCCATTATAATTTTTAATATAGAATATTTTGTCAATTGTAGACAAGTACATAATTATATATATGAGTGCTGTCTGGAAAGTATCCAGCCATGTAATATGAAAAATAGAGGCATTTATGGCTGGATTTTTGCCAGACAGCCCTCCTATATATAGTTGTAATAGTGGTAAAATTCTAGTAATATAGGAAATCAGTCAAGTTATGTAATAAAAAAGAGACAAAGAGTATTTCTCTGAAACTTCTAAAGCAGGAACATATCTAAGTTGACAACTGGTCACATTTATCTTCTAAGGTAACCAGAACTGAAAAAATACTGATAAGGACTTCATCTAAAGAGATAAGAGAGCTACAGTATGAGACTACTTACTAATCATACATTTCTATTTTCTTGCCCAACTTTCTTACGGCTCAAAAAAACAAATGCCTAAATATCTCAACACGATTGTATGATCAAGCAAGGCCCTGCATATATCAGATCCTGTAGGTTCTTGCAGTCAAAATACAATAATCTAAAAGTAAAAACTACGCTAAGCTCTAATTACAGTGTTACAAAGTATTAGCATTTTTAAGGCTATGCTATAAGCTTTAATATTATTTAGTATCACCAGGAATTCTTTTTCATTCTTCATAATTGCAAAAATCATTGGTGAGAGTTCTGTTCCTTGAGAACAAAAACCCCAAAAGCCTATGCAGTTAGGGAATCAGGGAAGTTACTTTTAATTTGAATGACCATAAGTGTTCATCCATCATTGTGTTACAATAGAGAAGATGAGTCTTTGGGCTCATGGAAATACAGTAAAATCTAGATTTACCTTAGATTAATTAGGAGTTATAATTAACAGTGAAAAATTATACTATATATAAACTCAGAATCAACTGGAAGACTTTTCTTATAGTAACTTGACTGGAGGGTGGGAAGTGTTGATAGCAAGGATTGCCTATTATTTGCCTGTTACTTTATTTTTGGTATTAGGTGATGATAAAGAAATACTACCATAGATTTCCTGACATACTTCTATATCTTAAAAATACTTATCCAATGATATTTTCACAGTATGCTTCTCTATCTTCCACTTAGACATTAAATGGTAATATTTCTTGGAACGTATCCTTTGACCCACTTCTCTATTTTCTCTATAGACTTATAGGGTTATCCACAATCATAGCTTCCATTCTTACAGATAATCTGAAAACTGACAAATGTAGCTATCAAGGCATATAAACGCTAGATTTATACACACATTTAATTCCTTTTTGGAGTGGTACTAAGGATGCCCTATACAAATTTCAAACTTCAAATGTCAAAATGAGATTTATTGCCCTTCTCTCTTACTACTAAACTAACTCTTCCCTGTATTTTCTACTAGACATTCATCATTCATTCAGTTATACTTGATTGGTCTAGATGATGAGTATGAACAGCTACCATGGCATTACAATATTTACTTTTTTTTTCATATAGTAGGTTAAAAGCTGCAAAGAGATAAGGACTACTACATATTACTTAAATCAGTATCCCCATTCTTACATGGTAAAACATAGAATGTATTTATTCATTCATTCATTCATCAGACTTTTTGGTATATACTATGAGTTAAACATTGGAGACACTATTGTGAATAAGAAATACAATGTGTCTGATCTTTTGTAGCTTATATTTCAATGGAGAGAGTTGATGATGCACAATGATCAAACAATAATTTCATGCAATTATAGATTCAATGAAGAAAATAAAATGGGTAATAAGGTAGTTGACTGGAGGGTAGAGTATCCTTAGCAAAGCCATGCCTGGACTCCTGAGCCATGAAATCCATGAGATAATTAATGTGTGTAGGTTCAAGCTGCTACATTTGTGTTTAGCTTGTTAGTCAACATACAGAATGAATACAAGTATGCTTCAATATTACCCATCTTAAAAAACAAAGCAAAACAAAAACTCCCTTAATCCCATATCCCAGAATCCAGCTATTGTCCATTTTTCTGCTCCCACCACAGCAGAACTTCTCCAAAAATCATCTAGAATCTGCACTGTCCAATACAGTCATCATTAGCCACACATGGCTATTTACATTAACTAAAATTCAATATTGAGCTTCTCAGTAACATAGCCACATTTAAGTACTCAATAGCCACATGTGGCTAATAGTCGCTATATTAAACAGCATAGATTTTTTAAAAAATGTATCATCCCAGAAAGTTCTTTAGAATAGCCATTATCTATTTTTTCACTTTATTACATCCCATTCTCTCTTTAAATACTCTCCAATGAACAACAGGTTTTTTATAATCTGGCTCATGACTACCTCTCTAATCCCATCTATTACCACTCTCCCTGTGTTTGCTATTTCCAGCCACTTGCTTTCTTTATATATTTAAGAATAGGTCAATCATTCCCATATGAAATAGGCAAAATGATGTTCTCTCAAAGATATCTATACCCTACCTCCTAGAACTTGTAAATATGTTGCTTTCCTTGACAAAAAAAAAAAAAAAAAAAGGACTTTGCAGATGTACTAAGGTCATAAAACTTGAGATGAGATTATTCTGGATTATCTAGGTGAGCCTAATCCATTCACATAAAACCTTAAAATCAGAGAATCTTTCTTTCCCAGGTACAGTGAAAGGAACATGTAAATTGAAGAGAGGCACAGAGAGATGCAAAATTGCTACCATGAAGATGGAAAAGGAACCCATAAACCAAAAATGCAGGTGGCTTCTATAAGCTAGAATAAGGCAAGGAAATGAATTTTCCTCTAAAATCCTCCGAAGAGTCCTACAAAGAAATGCCAATCATGAAGTTACTGAAAAACAATGTTATGATCTTCATGACAGTTATCACAATCTTAAAATTTTTATTTATAAATGTTTATTGTCTTTCACATGTCCAACCTAAGCCCCATACTCAAAGTATGGATTCTAAAAAAAAAAAAACGTTTATTAACTGAGTGAATGAATACTTGATCAGAAATATTGCAAATACTTTTCTGGTTTGACAATATTACAGAGTATTTATATTTTAATGTAGATAAGTCTAAAAATAGTTTCATTTTTAAGTTACTTGCATATCAGAGAAAGTAACTACTCACCTATATTTTCATTTTTAAATTTTTTCTCCAAATACATAATCAATATTTCTTCACCATTTATTCAGAAATCTATTCTCTCTTTACTTTTATAAAATGCAACCATTATTAAAAAATACATAGTATTTATGTATATACGAGTATGCTTAGGTATGTTCTTGAGTTTCCTATTCAGTCCCATTGATTCCTACCCTTTTACTAAGAGTAGCATGCTCTTTAAATAATCATAGTTTCATAATATGTTTTATTATTAAGGATTATAAGATCCCTCTCAAAATTCTTCGTTTCAAAATTGCATTGTATACTTTTGCCAAGTATGTTCCTAGAAATTTTGACTACTAAATTTCAGAAAAATCAAATCCAACTAAAATATACTAGGAATTCAGTTTGGAATTATATTCATTTTCAAATTAATTTATAAGGAAGTAACTTATTTCTAATATAAATTAGTGTAATTCCTCCATTCAGGACCATTATATTTCTTCCTTTAATCAAGTTATTTTTATGTCATTTGGTTAAGTTTCTCATTCCTTATTTTGAATCAGACTCCCTACACAGCAGCTGATGATCTAGATGATTTAGACAACTAAATCATCTGTAGGTAGAAATAACAAAGTAACTGCCTGACTCGGTCTTATTTTTTTCTTATTTTGATTCCTTGGTCATATTTTTAAAATTGTATGATATATGGGACCTTAGAAATTCCATTTTAGAATCCCAGTACTGACATTTACTTGCAGTGGGTTACTAAACAAGAAATTTTAACCACTATATTCAAAAATAATCACTTACTCTATAGGAGATTCGTGAACAAAATCTAAGGGCTGGTCATGAAGGATTTTATAAATAAGTCATAATATATATAACACCTAAGAGCACCAAAAAACTCCTTTCTCTTGAGTCAGTTTGAATTTGTGTGCCTACTAAAAGTGGTTGGTTACTTTAACACAGCAGCATCCAGAGTGACTGTGACAGAGAAAAATCTCACTGGGGCTGGGATCACCATTTGCTGTTACTTAGCTTTTGAGGCCTCACATAAACAGTAAGCATGCAAACCTCGGACAAACTTATAATAGGATAAAATATCATGCTATTGGATGGTTAGAAAATACAACTTACTAGGAAATAGTACAAATTATGAACCATTTATTTCTGAATTTAAACCAGTTTACCTAGGTTAGTAACAATTGCTCAGATCTCTCATAACATTCTCTAGAAAAACTAAATTAAAATAGTGTAATCTTGTTTGTTTGCTTGTTTTATTATAGAATTCTAGTCCTTTGTCATTTAAGAATTTCAGACACTTAAGGTCCACCTTCTCCATACCGCCCCCAAAGCACAGAACTATATTCATTTGATGGAATAGCATAACTGGTTGAAAGGCATTATGTTGACATTAGAAATTTTTTGTAAACAAGAAATTTTCATACAAACCTATTGTGTTAACTGGAACTCCATTACCCTTAAAATCAGGTATCATAAACTAATAAACTCAAAACTAGTAGTCCTTAAAGAATCATAGAAATACCAAGTACCTTTAAATACTCAATTTAAATTAAATGATAAAATATGGAATCAAGACAAAATATGTTCTTTTATTGTATGGTTTATGAATTTATTTCTATACCATTTTAAAGGGTTAATAATTGTGTTTTTAAACTATAGATTAAAAATTCTTCTGCCATATATTGTCATTCAAATATATTTATTAAGAGTCCTAAAAAAACTTTACTTATTGTAATTTAATGGACGATCTCTAGGAAACAAATTTCTATCCAAAATATTCATACAGAAAACTAGTAATATTTACCTGGATTCATTTCCTTTGCTACTTCAGGAAATAGCAAAGTCAGCTGCACTGAACTAACCCTCCTGGAGATAACAATAATAAACTCTGAACCAAAAAACAAAAAACAAAACAAAACAAAGACCTATCCAAGGAACTGGAAAATGACTGAGAGAGGGCAGCAAATGGAGACACTCAAACAGGGTGAGATCCACATTACATGACTGTTATTCATTTGGCACTCCCCAGTCCTAGAGATTGTGGGCAACAAGTAAAAATCATACCTGCTGACTTGAAATGTCAAAGGATAGAATTCTGGGATGGACACATGGACACACACACACACACACACACACACACGCACAAACTGAAAATAGGAGAGAAAATGAGATAAGCAACATAGTATAGTATCAGTTAAAATCCACATAATAGAATTAGCCAAAAGGAAAAACAAAATGGAGAATTTAAAAAGTATAAGAAGAAATACATAAACTAAAAGATACACATTTCCAGATAGAAAGGGTCTACTAAGGTTCCAACACACTGGATTGAAAGGATTCACATCAAGACATAGCATCATTAAATTTCCAAACAGAAGAAAAAACGGGAATCATAAAAAATTCCAGAACAATAAAATAGCTTACATGTGAATGACCAGGAATTAGAGTGACATTGGATTTCTGTAGCAAACTGGATCCTCAACATCAATGAATTAATGTCTTCAAAATAATAACATGTTCCACCAATGTGATGAAATAAACCAAATTATACCACAATGTTCTTCTAATAATAATAAGTAACATTTACTGGGTACTTATTATGATTCAGGCATTATCTCAGTTAATAACGGAGTCTTTCTGAGGCTAATAGTAATAAATTCAGATTTTAAGCTCTAGGTCTAAAACTAAAATAGTATAAGGAATATGTGAACCATAGTCAACAATTTTCTGTAGAATCCTACATGAAAACTTGAAATTCAAATAAATAGTCTATATTTAGTTCCTACCATGTACATGTACGAGATCATTTACATTATAGATATATGAGTCAGAGAGGATATCTGCTTTATGAGTAAATAAATGTAAAGAGAGTGGTAGTATTTTATAAGGCTTACAATATTAATAGATTTTAGAAAAATCAATGCAAACCCCAACCATGAATTTTCAACTTTTAAAAGCTGAAAGTGTAAATGCAGCCAGACAAAAATGTTGAAATATTTCAGTACTAAAATTACTATTTCCAATGAAATACCAAGTGTTTTGTGGTAACTAGGTAAATAAGTCATGTTACATAGGATAACACCTTGCTGTTAGCAAATATTAAAACCAGAAACTTAGTTTAAGTCCAAAAAATAAAAACCCAAATGTTTTGGCATACTTTATATAGTTCCACTTCTGTGAACTGTTTCTTATGAGGCAATCTCAAAAGAGAACTCCTACCCATTGCCAAAATGTCCAAACAGTATAGTAGTTATTGTATTTTGACAATGTAGTAATCTCAGTTCATTTAATAAGGTGCTGAGGGGTGAATCCTTCACACTATAGCGAGGAAGCAGTGGTAGGGAGGGTGGCATGGCATCTTGATAATACAGAATATACTAAGATACACAGTTATATGAACAGTCGCATTTATAGGGAATCAATGTTAGAAGCAAAAATGAGTATTTCATAAAAGTTTTCAAAGGATTCTTTTTCTTTGTACGACTCAAAAGGTCAGATCAAAGATTTATGTTCTACCACAAGAAATGCTTTGGCACTTACTGTCATTGTTACAATATATTAAGAGAGATAAAATCATTCCCCTTAATAAATTAGTTCAGAAAACTACAGAATGTAGATCCTTTAAAAATTATCATAAAATCAGTGTTTGGTTCCAAATTGAAGAAGACTGTGATGCCTAGTGTGTCTGTCATGTACAGCGCTTCTTTTTGGAAAGGTTTATTTAATTTTCAAACTGGGTAAGTCAACTTCTGAAAGTACACAGCAAGCTTTTACAAGCTCATGCTTTGGATCAACTCAAACTTGCCACCCAACTATTGCTAACTGGATCAGTACACAAGCCAAAGAAAATTATACAAGGATCAAGTATGGATGGGCATTGCTGACTGCTTTTGAAATGACTTGACCTAAATTCTCCCCAAAGAAATTCTATACATTAATACTAAGTGACAGCAATAATCACATTCCATGCCCCCTTAGAATTACTAAGGAAGTCATGATTTTAAGCAAACAAATATAAGAAGATTCCCACAAGACTAGGTTGCTTTCCTAAACAGGACAGAAGTAATATGCCTGTTTACCACATTCTTAGTATTTTCATTTCAGAAACAGATATATATGAGATAAAAATTACAGTCTAGATGAGATTCCTTTACCTCAGAACAGATAAGCACATTTCTGGGATAATAATAGCAGCATGAAATATTAGTCAAGATATTAGAATATAGGACCATAATCAGACTCTCAATATCAAGACTGGCAATAACTAGTGTGATGTTTAATTTTATGTGTCAACTTCCCTGCATTACTAGATGCCCAGCTAGCTGGTTAAACATTACTCTGAGTGTGTCTATGAGGGTATTTCTAGAAGAGAGTATCATTTTAATTGTGGACAGATTAAAACAGATTGCCTTCCCCAATGCAGGTAGGCATCATCCAATAATTTGTGGGCCAGAATAGAACAAAAATGCAGAGGAAAGTTGAACTCACTCTCTGCCTGACAATTTTAGCTGAGACACAGATCTCCTGCCTTCATACTCCTGGTTCTTAGGTCTTCCAACTTGGACTGAATTTCTAAACCATCGGTTCTCCATTTATCAACATTTTGACCTACATCACTGGCTTTCCTGAGTCTCCTGATTTTCATGGCAGAGAGTGAAATTTCTCAACCTCCCTAGTTGTGTGAGCCAATACCTTACTTTGCATATCTCCTAATGAATCAGTTTCTCTTGAAAGCTCAAATACAGGTAGTATTTCAGCCTTATGGCACCTGTGGTTATGTCCTAAAGGTAATTTCCTAAATTATCCCACTGTGCCCTAGTCATCCTCTGGCCAATTCAATAAAAAAAATGTAATGGGGATAAGACCTACTTTGGGGGGTTCCCTGGTGGTGTAGTGGCTAGGCTTCGGCGCTCTCAACACCTCAGACTGGGTTCGATTCCCAGCCAGGGAACTACGCTCCCCCACACCAAAAAAAGACCTATTTTTATCTAGGTATTTTTTTTCTCATGAGTGTGGATTTAATGTTATAAATAAAATAATAAAGAACTGCTGGAACAATATCTAAAAATAAAACCAGAATATCACAAATACTGCTGTTGGAAATATGCACAAAACGATTTCTTGTAGACAACTCACATCATCACTAAGAACTACCACTGAAAAAGAGAAAAGTCCAGAATGTTTTAAATCTGTGAGAGCAACAGTAAAACACTTTTAGAGAAAGAATTTGTTCACAATTTAACTGAGAGAGAGAGAAAGAACAATGATGCAAGCTTTTCCATTGTTACTGTCTCATCAGTGAGTAATCTAGAGGAACCACTCTGTCTTGGTTTAAATATGATTTGCTTCTCTTTGCCAAGAAAAATCTATAATTCTTTTTAAAGTTGAGTATCTCCCTCTAATCTCATGCAAAAATACTTCTGTAGGATAACAGAGAGAGAGAGATGTTTTTAAAAGTTCAACATGACATTTCTGAAAAAGAGAACTAAAATGTGTATAGGAAAGGTTATCCTCAAACCTTAACAAGACAATGTAAGGACACTATAAACTTCATTCTTCTAGATTTACATATGTTCAATAGCCCCATTTACATTTTGATGTTTTAATTTAATCATAACTGCAGTGGAAATTCCATCAATAATCTGCATTTAGGTCAGCAATAACTAAACCCATCATGATCAAAAACACCCTTAAGAATCACAGTGTAAAATGCCCTTTGACTACCAATGCCTCGCTATGGTTAGAAAACCTATTTAGAAAGTTATGAATATTTATTGATTGATATATGTCAACAAACAGAAAGCCTTTCAGTATCTGTCAAAAAACCACAGGCAACTGGAAGCCCTCTTTTCTCTGTGGTCTCCAGAAGACTGAACATACTCATATAACCTTGTCAGGGGAGTCTCAATTCCTAAACTCCAACAAAAGAATGAAAAGATCAAGACAATGATAATGTTGAAGTTTCCTACCATCGCTGCCACCACCATAATCCACAATGGATTATTGTTTGTAAATCAAATGATTCTATTGATTCATTTTTGGTAAAGAATAAAGTTTTGCTGTAAGATTTATTTTAAGAGTGCTAGAGAACCGATACATTATTTTGTCTGTATTGTCTTTTGAGCAATTACATGAACCCAGATCAATAATGTCAGTGTGAAAGTACAATCAACACTATCCAAATCAGTTTCACTGAGTTTCTAGCATGTGTTAGAAATCATGTTTGGAGCTGAGACTGAAAGCACAAACAAAGCATACTTTCTGTCCTTTGGAAATCGTAATCTGGGAGGAGTAACTGAAATGTAATCATCCAACTAAAATGCAACATGGTCTGAAAAGAATGAATGGGATAAAGTTAAGAAAAAATATGAATGTCATGCTAAGATATTTAACCTACATTCTCTAGGTTTTGGCTTCCAAAGTCAACTGTCTTTAAGGGTCAGGCAGGTAAAGTAAATGAATAAAGTTGATGGGCTGGCAAATTATAGACAGCATTTCCCATCCACAGGAACAGCCACTAGATAGTAGCAGTAAATTGTGTCTGGTGGAAAAGTGGGTCAGATTACTCAGATTTCTAATTTTTTAAGAGCGGCTAGAAATCTAGATTTTTAGATACATACAAGCTCTTTATTTTAACAGTTGGAAATATTTAAATGTTTTTCTACATGTGAGGGCCTAATATAAGTTGGCTATAGGCCACATTTGGTTCTCTGCTAAAAACAATTAGGTGGGACTTCTATGATTTTTAAGCAGAATAATGTGATTAAATTTGCATTTTTAGAAATATCTGTCTGGTAGTAGATGAGAGTGCAGATGACTAGAGACAGGAAGATCAGCTATGTGGAAAAGTTCCTACAAAAAAGATAGTGGACTTAAACCTTTGCCATAGAAAAGTGTCAACAGACTCACTTGTGTGAAAAGAACTGAGGACTAGACAATATAGAAGTTGAAGAGAAGATGCAAGTAGAGAGTGGGAAACAAAAACACAAGAGTAAAGCTAAGGAATAGAGTGTAGGTCTAACGGAGTGAATTTAAGGAGTGCAAAAGACTAGAATGGAAGAATTTAGACTTAGAACATAATAAAGGTTCTTTGTTTTCTGAAACTAGAGGAAGAAAACAATGGAGACACATATGAAGACAGAAAAAAGAAACTGAATACATACCTAATAGCCACTATTGTTTCGGTTGTAGGCAGAATTCTAAGATGACCTCAGGATTTCATCTCCTGATGTACATGCCCTGTATGATCCTCTCCTTTTGTGTGGGTGAGAAGTTGTGAATTCAATGAGATATTCACTCCCATAATTAGGTTAGGTTATATATGGCATAGCAGACTTTAAAAAGGGGAGATTATTCTGGTTGAGCTTGATCAAATTGAGTGAGCCTTTAAAAAGGACTTTCATGAAGTGCAGAGATTCAATTTGAAGGAAATTCTCTGTGGCTGAATTTGAAGGCGGAGGGTGCCATGAGAATGGCCTCTAGGAGCTGAGACTCGCCCTTGGCTAATGGCCAGCAAGGAAACGAATGCTGCCAACAAACACGTGAACTTGGAAGTGGAATCTGAGCTCCAGATGAGAATGCAGCCCCACTGACACTTTGATTTCAGCCTTGTGAGACCCTGAGCAGAGAACCCAGTTTGTGCCGTGACTGGACTTCTGACCCATAGAAACTGTGAGATAACGATTGGTGCTTTAAGCTGCTAAATTTGTAACATTTGTTACACGACAATGGAAAACTAATACACTTAGTATTTAGAAAATACAGGTTTGTTTTTTTGTTTTTTTTTAATGAAACAACAGGGATTGCGTCAAGATAAGGTTGGTAGAACTGCAATGAATGAGAGTAAACCAAATTTACTAGCAACTTTAGTCTCATCAAGGTCATCCAAATGTTCTATCAGGCACAAAATGATTCATTAGAAAAAAAAAAATAACTTCCTATGTTACATACAAACTTAAGTATATACCAAATGAGTTGGACAGGTTTTCAGAGTGTAATTCCATGAGAAGACTATAGAAGAAAAAAGATACAAGCTCAGTATTTCACTGGTAGTTAAGAAATATGAAAAAATTATCAATTAATTCCTAAGATTTTTAATACCTTCAGAATATGCTAGCCATTATAACTGATATACAAAAGTACATTTTCAAATTTTCCCATTCGGTAGAATAAATGAGTAAGTTTCTATTAAAACTCTAAAAAAGTCATGTGTACATGGCAAAAACTTAACATATATATCGTAAAATTGGTTCAGAAAGCATTTCAATTATTACGGTAGAAATTAAAGTTATGAAAGAATAATAGTATTACTGCAATCCTGTTGGCATTAATCACTTAGTCTTTTGAAATCATTCTGTTTACAGTCATATTTACTGTCTGGTTTCCACAGTAATGAACACACAGCCTGTTTATTTAAATATTCCATCCTGAAATGAGGATTTTTTTTCTCTCAAATTCATACTGCATGCTAACCAAGATCCCAAGCCAAGAAGAACACAGGAGATCAAATGTGTAAAAGACAAGTAAGATCCAATGTGAACATCATCCAGTTTTTAGATTTGGAGAAGAAAAATGTCAAACTCCAGCTGTTCTAAGTTAATAGAAGGATAGCCCAGGCTTAGTCCTCATCTCCTGGGGGAGACTAGCAGCCTATGACATAATGTGTCCGTTCTGTTCATTTTATTTTAGTAAGCACAGCAGTTGCTTTTGTTTCATCTTTCTCTTGTCAACTTTTGACTCTCCTTCCCTAAAGAGTATTACAAAAAAAACACAAAACTCTCCTTAGATCAAAAGTGAAAGTTTATTCTAAATCAAAGAATATAAGAAAATTAATCTCTGAGAACATAGAACTTAAAAATTAGAATTTCCTCAGATGAACAGTTAAAGGAGGTATTCCTTTTTGTCCACTCAGCACATATTCTAAACGGAACAAAAGTATTAATACTTCCTTATGAAGTTAGTAAAAAAAAAAAAAAAACATCATCCATAAGTTCACAAAGGCAATAAACTATGAAAAAAAAATGACTATTTTTCAAGAAATTAGAAAGTAAATCTGAAACCTATTCCTTTAAAAATGGAAGCATAAAATAGATGAAAAATGAGAATGGGGAAATTATTATAAGAAGCTTAGATGTCACAAATTTCAACTCTAAACCAAGACAATCCAACACCAAGTTCATTGTATTGCAGCCATCCCAGATCTCCCTTCAGCATCACCCTGAGGATTTTCTTCCTTGTACACCCTGTTTCTTAGATCACGTGGAGTCGAAAGCTTGGCTCATCAATCTTTGATTGTTGCTAACTATGCATTTAAAACTAAGCTAATTCTTTGGCTTCAAATTCTAATAGTGTTTTGGCTGCTGTTCAATTTATAAATATTTTGTAATATTTCTTTAAATTTCTTCTTTGGCCATGAATTTTTCTAGAGTTGTGGGAGGTACGATCTTTTTGAAATTAAGTTATTACAGAAGAAAATTGTATGTTGATTCTCTGGTTAAGAAGTCCTTTGTGGCTTAGTACATAGTTAAATATTGCCATGTTTTAGCATGCTTGGAAAAAATGTATATTCTCTAATAGTTAACTATCTATCCATCCATCCAAGTAATCTTTTTAAAATATAATGTTGAAATCTTCTATTTCTTGCAATTTTCTCATCTGCTTAATACATCATTTTTTGAGAGATGTTTTTAAAAACTTCCAATATAATTTTAGATTTCTTAATTTCAACTTGTAATTGAGTTAATTGTTGCTTTATATTATTTTAAGATTATGTTGTTAGATGAATATAGGGTCCCAGAATTATTATTTCTTCCTAATCATTTGGTCTTTCCTATTCCTGGCTATCCTCATTGCCTTAAAATATGTATTTTTGTCTGATAATAAAAGTCCCTCACAAGTTATATTTTGATCAATATTTGTCTGGTGTATTATTTTTATCTCTTTCCAACCTTTATGATCTTATGTTTTAGATGTGTGTCTTATAAACAGCATAAAATTGGACTCTATATTTTATAGAATCCAGAATCTGTCTTTTAATAGAAGAGTTTATATTTACAAAATTAATTTACTGATTTATTTGTACTATCTTATTTTGTTATCCTATTTTTGATGTATGTATTTTTCTTTGCTCCATTTGACTGTGTTTAATATTCCTTTAAAATTTACTTAATCACTTAAAATATTTATTTTCTGTTAGCATTTTTATTATTTCATGTTTGTGGTAATAATTCTCCTTTTTATTGTGGCTGATGACTATATCATGTTAGATAATTCACATGGCTGGAATTTTTATTTTGAATTTATCTTCAGAGGCAGTACTCTTCCATAAGATTCTCATCTAGATGGGTTTTGCATTAGCTTCTGAATAGCTTAAAATTTGTTTTTGGAAAAGTTTCAGAAATTGTTTATGACCATCTCTTGGCTTGAAATTCCTGTGCTATGGGTACAGATAAATTCTGACTCCATTAAAACACATGCACAGGAGATTCCCCTCCCTCCTGCCCCACCACTGAATCCCCACCATCCTATTGCCGCATAGGCATTAAACTCAAACCCACAGAACTTATACACAAGCCAAATAATCTCTTTGGTCAGTAAAGCAAAATGTTTGCTCTAAGTTATCTTTGCATTTCAATCCCTTGGTGATTCTGCACCCCTCCTACTATTTTTGCCTCAGCATTTCCATGTCCCTGGAATGGGATGGAGGATCATATGTCAAAGGTTAGTCCTAGAAATCCATACAACACTTGTCTAATCCATAGCATTATTTTCATGAATATCATGTAGTATTTACTGAGTAATCAGCTCAGCACATTGTGAATGACAAGGAAGTCATGCCATGGAGTTTACAAAAGGCCCAAGGAGTATTCACCATTGTCCTCAGCAATTTTAACATGCAATATTACCACTACTCCAGTTTTCTATCCAGAACATAAGATCCTCTAATTCCATAGTGTTTTTCATAATAATTTTGAATTAAATCTAATAGAAATCAATTATGTCTAGTGACTACTCTAATTACAGACAGTTTATCACCCCAGGAAATGCTGAGATATTTTAGAAAGAATATTTCTTTACTAATTTTATTATCACAGGTTATGCTTACTTAGATATAAAGATTATTTCATTATGCCAAAGATCAAGAAATTTTTACATTTGTTTTTATGTGAATTGAAAAATGACAACTAATTTTGCATGTTTGTTTAATAGGATAATCTTGAGTCCTTACCTAATCAGATAATAGGTTCTTTAACATTTCAGATTATTTGGAGCCTTGGGAGAAAAAACATTTTAATTATTTATAATTAAATAAAATAAACATCTAATGAAACACAATCATAACTTATATCCATAAAGAAATTTTATATTCCTAACAAGTTTTTATATTGCCAGCTATAATTATGAGAGTTTACTTCTAATAGTCTTTAACAAAATAAAATCAATGTGATTCATAGATGCATTCTTACTTAACCTTGGAGAAAATATAAAAGACTGAAATATTTTTAAAACAGCAAATACTTTAATACAACATATTACATGGCCAAAATATGTTTCGAACTATAAAATTCTAAAAATTTCCTGTTCTTAATCTTAGTAATGTCCATAGACTTTCCAAAAGAATGATTTATTTAAAATATTATTCTGTAAAACATATGTAACAAAAATATTTCTGAAGAGCAACTTAAATACTAGAGTGTCAAAAACACATATACACACATTAAGCAATGTCAATGTTTCTCACTGTGATCAGAAGTGTCTAGACACTGATGGTAACCACTTTGTGCACCTCTTGTAATCGCAGAAGTCAAAGGTAACTTGTATTAATCTTTTGTTACCAGTATATATTGAGTATTACAATTTTAATATAGGTTTTTCCTTTCTTCAAATGTGTATACAGGGAGTTCCCTGATGGTGTAGTGGCTTAAGGCTTCAGCGCTGGCGCTGTCAGTGCTGCGGCCTGGGTTCGATTCCCAGCCAGGGAGCTACCCACATACCAAAAAGCAGAAAAAAAAAGTGTATATATTTTTGGCACCCTCTGTATGTGAAATTCATTCATAGTTTGTGCTGATAGAATAAAATTATTATATTCTATTTCAAATTTCATGGTAATATAGATATTACAAAGCTGAAGGTATTTTTCTGTTTAGTAAATTCTCATGTAGATAGCAGAGCTTATTAGGGTGAAGAGAACTTCTTAATAGATCAAATTTCTTTCTAAGAATAAGGGAATTAAAAAAAATTATCCTTTAAATTAAAACCAATAGTGCCTTTTGCTTTTCTTACCATCTATGTTTTCGTTTGGTTGGTTGGTTTAAGAACATTAATGCCCTCCATTACAGAATTTCTTTAAAAATTCCATACAGAAGACCTTTCATACACAAACCAGATTTTCTAAGACCTTAATAATTTTGCACATTTACAAAAACATAAACCTTTGTACTAGCTGCTAGCATTTTATTAATAAAAGCCACACTGCTCTCAGGAGATGTGTTTCTGATGTATTTTGTTACAAGAGCACTTTCAATACTCAGTAAATTTTTCCTTTTGATTTGATGATTATTTCTTAAAAAAGACACAATGTTTGAACATCTCAAACGCTACTATAGTAACAAGTATAGAACAAAACGTCGTATTACATGGGGATAAATAAGCAAATCTCCTACCTAAATATCCATGGTGCAAAATTAAAATTCATAGCTACATAAAATTACAGATCATTTCATGTCAGACCTTTAGATGTTACTCATGATTTGGATATTAAAGTTGTATCAGAAGTCTAACATATAATCCATGATTTTAATCTATTTTTATAATGTTTTGCTAATAGCATATGTATAAATATAGAAAGGTATCCATTAAGATAGTTTCATTAATGAAGTCTGATTACCAAATTTGGCAATGCTAATGAGTAAAGAGATATCAATCAACATTATGAATGGGTTTGTACAACTATTAGACAATCATTTTTAAAAAGCACCCTTATTTGGGTTACTTCCTAACTCTTATTTATTCAGAATTATCTTTCTTTTATTCAGGCTAATAAACCCCCAGAAACCCAACTGCTTGGAAATAAGCTACTATAAAGAGGACTGACACCAGACCTGAAAGACTCCAAAACAGCAGCAGGTACTACTTCAAACAGCCACATGTGTCCCCCACATGATAGTTAACATGCTAACCATGAGAGACATGATAAAAGTCCTCTGTCCCCATTGTATTCATTTTAAGCTATGAGTAGCCATCTATTCTTTATTTATGTTTCTAGAAACCCAGTAATTTTAGAGATGTATACACGTGGAGGGAAAAAAGTGTATTAAAAACAAAAAGAAGATGATAGTCATAAAATGACTAAATGGCACAGTTTGTAATACATTTTAGTAAGCCTTCCAAATACATTTCTCCCTTCCTTCATCAATAAGCAAAGCAGCTGAAATTTATTGAGGTCAGGATTTATTGAAATTGGTAAACTCCATAAGCCATTATTACAAATTCATTGTCATTAAAATAGGAATCCAAAGATAAGGGAGGGAAAAAATGCAATTTATTTTACTTTAATCTTTTCCCTGATCAACTAATGAATAGCCAAGTAAAGTTTAGAAGGTTCATAGTTACTTAGTTAAAAATGACAACACCAAATAGGGTAGCCCAATGTAAGAGGAAATTGGCTTTTTCACTTCAGAAAATAAAGTTAAATTTGACAAAAGCATTTGATTTCAATAGCTACTCAAAAAGACTGCTTAAGATTTTAAAGGCATATGTCAAACCAGAATTTAAGGTAACAGTACCTAACAAATGCTTATATCAGTAAGTCAAAGATCACTGTACCAAATTCACATGAAATCATGAGTCCAGATTCAAGAACAAGCCAGCAAATATAGCCTATCTGTTGGAGTTCTTTACGCTTCTAATAGTAAGACAAATGAACAAATATGCTGAATGAAAGAAAGAATAGTAAGTACTTCATGAGTAACTTGGAGAATCCACTCCTCTTTAGTACCTAACTCTACTGAGGTCTAAAAAGTAGCTAAATATAACCAATTGAATTGAAATAAATGGAAGTTGAATATATTAACAAATATTAAGAGATTCCCTAGAGTTTTTCAATTGGGTATTATTCTTTAATTTTTATTCTCATATCTATTAAAAAGTATTAATGTAATCATTAGGCTTCCTTTTAAGGTTAAATTTTCTGATAATTCACCTGATAAGAACTGAAAACACAATGGTCACTTACTAGCTATATACCTTTCTGTATATCAAAATCCTCATCTGTAAAATAAAGATAATGGTATCTACCTCATACAGTTCTTCTTCTTATTAAATTAGCTTGTATTTGCAAAGCACTTAGAATAGTCCTGGCTCATAAAAAGTACTATATTAAGTGTCTGAAAAATGACAAATTATAAAACAGCATATGATAAATTTTAAAAAGCAATAATTTTCAAGTAATCAAATATAAATTTGGTCTCCTTCTTAAGTAAGAGTAGTTTAAAAAAAAAGAAAAGGGTAGAGGGGCTCTCTACACCATCTCTTATGGCACGGAGGTGATAGTCGATACAACCAAAAGGTAAATCATGGAAACAAACACATTCAAAGAAGAAACTCTCTAATCAGAAGTTAATCATAACCAACTTCCTAAATGAAATTACCATCTGATGAGAATTCTGAAAGAACACTCTCTGAAGAATAAATAAAGAACTTCCAGAATAATATAAAGGGTTATCAATTTTCTGATATGGTACAATGGTAACATTTGCATATAATCTCATTTTGGATTATAAAACATTTAATTTGTTGAAACAATGAGGCTGTTATCACCAATATCTACAATATTTCAAGGAAAATTTGAGTAAATGAAGCAGAATTGAGGAGACTCCTTTCCAATTAGACACTGCATATACCAGTTCGGACAATTAAGTTCATGAACTCATCCTAGAAAAAGTGCTACATACTTCATTGCTGAATACCACTACGGTCTAAGTACTCCTCTTAGGAAGCTATGCACTGATGCCAGCACCTAGATGACCCTTCAAAGAAATTTTGGAAGTCTTTTTCTAGAATGGCCATCAGAGCTTTCATTGTACCCAAAAATCTGACAATTAAGTTTGCAAACTTGCCAACGTGTGCTTATGCTGGCAGCACTGTGACACCTTATCAAATTGTACGGTGAGCCCATGTTGGCACGTTTGCAAAGTCAATTGTTGGATTTTTGGGTATGACAACAGCTCTGATGGCCATTCCAGAAACAGAGTTCCAAAACTGCTTTGAAGGGTGGTTTAAGCCCTGGCATCGGAGCAAGCTTCCCAAGGGAGTACTCGAAAGGTGACTGTAGTGATATTCAGCAACGAGGTATGCAGCACTTTTTATAGGATGAGTTTGCGAAAACTGTCTGACCTCATACATAATTGTAATTAATAATTAATGGACCAAAGGGTTATAGAATATCAGCAATATATTTGATCATAAATTTGAAAGCTGATTATTGTATTATACAATTACATGCATAGGCTACTTGAGCTTTTCCCTCTTTTTGTTCCTTCAAATAATTTTATAGTCTCTGATTAATACAATTTAAATGGCATAACATATCATTCACAGTTAACCCTTAAAGAGCTCCCTGAAATGTTATTTGATAAATTTAATTTTTTCTTTTAATTTCAGAAAAAGGATAAAATTTAGAAGATAAGATTCAGTTCTACTTTCATTTCTTTTTTATTTTTAATATTTTAGCTCATGACATTAAAAATGAGAAATGCCAAACAGGGTCTTAAAATTAGGAACTCTTAAAAAAAAAATTAGGAACTCTTGTAAAGGTTTACATGTAACAAATTATTGATGAAATTATATGCATTTACAACTGTTTAATAAAAATTTTATGCACTTATGATCATAAAAAATTTATGGATTTATGATCACAATAAACAGAAGCTCTGAAAATATTCATAGTGCAGTATAGGTGATATGATCTGATAACAAGGCTCAAATTTTAAGTGGTAAGACAAAAGACTATATCCTCTCATCAAAACAGGGTGTCTCTAGAACTGTAAATAAAATCTTATTTGAAAATAACATCAAAAAGTCTAAGTTTTAAAGCCCTTCACAAATGAGAATTTTGCCATCAAGAATGTTGCAATGGATTGCTTCCAAAGATTTCATCACCTAGTGATGAAATAATCTCAATTTTTCTGAGATTTTCTACTTATCCCCCCCAAGTTTTCATTACTATAAAATAACTCCCATATTTTCCAAACAAGAGGACATCAGTAAAATGAAAACAGTAATTACACTTGAGCGAAATAAGGTTGTGGGAGGCCCGTTGGTTCTTCATCTATCATCACATTAAAATGTCTTCTCTTTTATATACACACATATCTTGGCTATCTGTAACTATATTATAATTATATCTTTACCAAATTTCTTAAATTCAGTTATTTCTTCTTTCAGTGTGTCCATCTGTTTCAGTCATATGGTAGAGTTCTGTGGAACATTCATGGATGCCTTTTAAATTGCATGCACTAGCATTCTGAATCAAACATTCCAACCACCCTCCAACTTTCTTACATTCTTCAATGACCCTATCTAAATGACTGACAGTTCATTAAATCAGTGTTTCCCAACCTTTTTCCACTTGCAGACCCTTTTTAAACCCATTTGTATGAATTGTACCACTTGTTTTTAAAACAGCTATTTTTAAATACTGACTTCTGTTCAGTGCCTATCTTAATGTAAAACACTGCAAATGAGGCAATAAGATGGGAAAAGAAAATTACTACACTAAAAGGACAAATCACAGATTCAATTTTACAATATTTATAACACAGTTAAATATTGATAATATTGATCCAGTATTTAACAAACTTTTAATTATTATTAATTTTTATTTGTGTTATCTGAAAAGTCTATAATAATTTGTTATACAAGTCACTAGCTAACTGAAACATTGTTAGTGACATCATTGGCCTTCCTTCATTGTACTTAGTTTCTTGAAATCAGGCTGAAAAGATGCAAAATACAGTCTTAAATCCAGACTTGTATTAAGCTTGTTACAGTACTTATTTTTTAATGGAGTTGTAAGAAGAAAAAGCTCTCTCCAATAGTTCAGATTAGTAAATGGCAAGAGGTAATTAAGTGCCTTCTCACTGAGCTGTTAGTATTCCTAACATTTACCCAGAAGGTAATAAGATGCTTTCTTTTAAAATCAGAATTTAAAGAAGAATCAGTTGAAAGTTCAATTAACTGCTCTTTTTCATTGATAGTTTAACTTCTTTAAAGAATTCTTCATTGAAGGGATCTGCAATTCAGTTTTCTTTTCCATATTGAGGGAAGTACTTAAAAAGACACTTGAAGACCTTCCAAGTGACTTACAGTATTCTGTTTCACCTTTTGGGATGAAACATAAGAAGTTGTACAGTTTCAAAACTTCAGTCTAACCTCTTTCAATATACACTTTCCAAAATCCAGATTTTTAATCATTGACTCAATTTTGTTGGTTACTATGAATACAGTGAATGAGCTGTTTTGACATTCCAAATTCAGTTTGTTTATTTCTAGAAAAGTATCTGTTAATATGCAAGACTTTGAAGCCAAACACTGTCCTGAAACTTTGGACCAAGAGGGAAATGATGGTCTTCAAACAATACCTGGATTTTATGTCTAAGTTCAAACATCCACGTAAGTCTTTGCCAAGAGATAGCCACTTTACCTGCATTTGCAAAAGTAATGTACTGTGAATGCTGTTCATTTCTTCACATAACACATTAAACAATCTGGAGTTTCAATATTGTGACTTATTAAAATTGACATTTTTTAGAGTCTCATCAAAAACATCTTTCAGTTCACTAGGAAGAGGCCTGAATGCAAGATTTCATCTCTGAATGCAGCAGTGACTGAATAGTTGGTACATGGGGAGTTACTTCTTTAATTCAGCCATGTAGGCCTATAAAACAACCTGACATAGGCTTGCCTCTGTCAATTCATACAACGTTACAATATTCAACCAACTAATGTCCTTTACAATGAAGTAACTATTGATTGCATTAAAATACCTTCGCCTGTGGTATGCTCTGTCAATGGATAACAAAGCAACAGGTCTTCCTCAGTTTCATTTCTGACCAAGTACCTCAGGGGGACAAGCAAAATAGATAAATCAGCAACATCTACATTTTCATTGACCAGGATGGAAAAGAATTTGCTTTTCCTAATTCTATCTACTACTATACATTGTCAGACACTTCCTGAATTCGTTGAGACATGGTATTGTTTGAAAAAGAGATACTATTGATTTTGTAGACATGTTTTTCCCCAAGCATACTAAAAACAGTGTCCTTAATACAAGGAGAAATTACACCTTCAGCTATGGTGTGGTTTTTACCACATTTAGCTACGTAATAAGCAGTATGGTATGAAGCCTAACTGCATTGTCATTGTCTTTCTGTCCTGACATCATGGATGAAGTAACAGTTGGATACTTTGCTAAGTGCCAAAAATCATGTATTTCTTTGTTTTACACATAGCACATTTAGTTTCTAAATGTCCCATGAGTAGAGAGGATTTCATGCAACCATTGGACATTTCCCCACAGAGAACACACAAAGGCTTAGAACAGTCATCATCCCCTACAAATGAAACCCATATTTAAAGTACTCTTCAGAGTATTTCCTTTTATTCTGTATAGTATCTGAGGCACCTACTTTTTTACTATCTCTTGGTGTGGGTGTACTGCTAGCTGTGAACATGTGTTGAGAAGTATTTGGTGACCAGTTATAAATCAAGTTTTGGTTTTTTAACCATTCCTGTTTTCAACCACTGATCCATAACTAACATGCTTAAGAATTACTGACAATAATAACTGAAACAATGGTAAACATTAAATAAAAAAACTACCTGAAAAGAATCAGAAAGACAATGCACTTACTTACACTTAGTCAATAACTAAACTGATCAAACAGTCTGGCTAAGAATGCATTTATATGTTTGAGAAAGTTCTAGAAATGCAGCAAATATATTGTTCTGAAACTGTTCTTAATGACTGGTAGAAGAGCAGTTTGGGGGAAGGTTTCATGACCACACCCTCACCAATCATCATTCGCTAATGTGATCTAATTTTGAGGTGTCTCCATTAATGGTGATTCAAAATAAAAATTTATCGTTCCATAACTAACGTTTTGCATTTCTTTACTTGTTTTTTCACCATTACTGATTATTTTTCACATACTCGAAATGGCCCAGCACGTACCCCTGGGGTCACACATACCACTGCTTGGGAAAGGATACACTAGATTATAAAATCTGTAAAGGAAACGAGTTATCTACCTTGAAAATAAGAAAAATATGGTATGGAAATATAAGCAGCACTGAAATAAGCAATCTTTTTTTTGTCAAATAATGAAATTATACAAGAATTTTAATAACTTTGAGAAGTTTCAAAACATTTTATTACCTTAAAATAGATTAATTTTTCATATTTTGCATGTAATCCTCCAATATATTTCCTTCTGTTTACTATAACTTGGAATTCTGTACTAACAAAAATTCCATAAAACTTAATAAGTTACAGAAATTTAATTTCCAGTATGTTTCTTCTCTTAATTTGGCTGGAGTACAGTACAACTTAGGCTGTTACTGATATCTGTGTCATATTAGCATGTCACTTGCAGAAGTAAACCAATTTGGTGAGTGCTGTATGAAGAGAACTATAAAAGAAATGAACATAACTAACCAATTACAAAAAATAATACTTCATAATTTTTGCTCAATGTTGTACACATAAAATTAGTACTTTGTTATTATCATATTTTCTATTTCATAACTAAAGGAAAGCTGAGCAGCATTTCTTTTGCCACCTACAATTAAAATTTACAGTTCTCCAGTGTAATATGCCACAGTCTTATGAGAAAAAATATTTTAATATTTATTTGAATCATAAAAGCCAAACACCAAATTATCTTTTACCATTCATAAGTTATTTCCTACTTATTTTCCTCTTTTGCTTCTCAAAACTCATGACTTTACAATGCTATCGTTACTATTGTCTTTGCATAAAATAGCTATTAATATTATGCATTTCAAGTATATTAGGTGGATTTTATATGTTTAATTTATATATGTTTTTTAATATATATATATATTTACTTTAAGTATATATTAATGAAAGTCTCTTTCATCAGTTGACTGTGATCTTACATTGTTCAATAATACAATATCCTTTTATATTGGTACCAGAATATTCTTTCACAATCTACAGAGATATATGAGGGCTGTTTGGAAAAAAACAGCCATAAATGGCAATAATATTTTTCATATTATATGGTTGGATACTTTCCAGACAGTCCTAGGATAATCCCTACTGCAAAATATCCTATGTAGAGTGGTTGTTTTTCTGAATTCATCAATAAGAAAACAAGAATTATTTTTAAATGGAAAAATAACTATTAGATCATCTAATCCATCTGCTGTCATGTACTTCCTCCTAGCACAGATGCATAGCAGACCATTAAAGACATCCTCATCCTTCACTTGATAGAAATCTGTTTCACAAATTTAAAGTTATTGAATGTACTCAACTTTTCTCAAATTGTTTTCAAGAGAAATAAATCTCCCATAAGTTTTTAGCAATGGAATGCTTCCTCATACAATGTGGTTATTATAAAGCAGTCCTATCTCTATATACAAAAACTTTCCAATTGCATTTGAGTAAACAAACTATTCAGGTAAATGCAGATTCTTGATAAACAGCCAGTTAAATGGACAACGTTTCAAAATAAGGACAGGCATTTTCAATAACAGAATATATAAAGTTTTGGGGTATTATTTTAATAATGACTTTCATTCATACATTAGTGGTCACTATCATAACTTTCTCTCCATCAAAAATTATTTATGTTCTTAAATGTTCACAGCACTGTTTTATGTAACAAAGAAGTATCTAAATTCATACTTCTCAAAGTGGGTTTTTATACCCTATTAGGAGTATGTGGCTATGGGCCAAGGAAGTGGGCACAGCAATCCATATAATCAACCTGACACATTAAGTGAACATTTAACTCAACCATTTTGAGAGTTGGAAACTTTTCTTATGTTAAAACAATCACATGTACAACATGGAAGTTAATATCAAAGTCACAGGCATATTTTAATTCCATTTTCAATCAAAATGATGCATGTCCATAGTTTAAAAAGTCAGAGTGCTACAAAATTCATAATGAAAAATCCCATCACACTCCCAATACGGAGACTCTAGCTCCACAGAAGCAGCCCCTTTCAAAGATTTTAGCTACTTCTCTGATTTGTCAATTTCACTCATTCACTCCTGATCTCATCTGGTCTTTCTTCAATCTGCTCACTATAAAAGATGTGGATTTAACTCTTTCAAGACTCCTCATCCCCAATTCACATTCTCTGCTTCCATTCATCCACCAGTTATGTATTTTAATAAATCAGTATAGTTCTTACATAATTACAAATGTGTAAAATTGTTCATGACTGAACAATACACTATGACATTCACATACAGAAAAAAGAATCTAGACACAATCATTCACAAAAATTAACTCAAAATGGATTACAGATATAAATGTAATAAGCAAAACTGAAAACTCCTAAATATAAGAAAAAAACCTAGATAATCTTGGGTATGGCAGTGAGTTTGTAGATATAACACCAAAGGCACAATTCATCAAAGAAGCAATTGATAAACTAAACTTCATTAAAATTAAAAACTTCTGCTATGTGAAGGACAACATCAAGAGAAAAAGAAGCCACAGATTGGGAACAAATATTTGCAAAAGATAAATATGATAAAAGACCGTTATCCAAAACATACAAACAACTCTCAAAACTCAACAATGAGAAAACAAACAACCTATTTAAAAAAAATGAAGCAAAGACCTTGACTACCTTGTCAAAGATTACACAGATGGCACATAAGCATATGAAAAGATATTCCATATCATATGTCATCAGGAAAATACAAAATAAAGAATATGATATCAAAATGGCCCAAATGCTGGCAAGTATGTGGGACAGTAGGAATTCTCTCATTGCTGGCGGGTTTACAAAATAAGACAGATGAGCAGTTTCTTACAAAAGTGAACATAGTCCACCATCCAGCAGTGGTACTCCCTGGTATTTATTCACAGGAATTGAAAACTGGTATCTACACAAAAACCTGCACATGAATATATATATATATATATAGCAGCTTCATTCATAATTGCCAAAACTTGGAAACAACCAAGTTGTCCTTCAGTAGGTTAACAGATAAACTGTGGTACATTCAGACAATGGAATATTATTCAGCACTTAAAAGAAATGAGCTATCAAGCCATGCAAAACATGGAGCAACCTTAAATGCATATTTGAAAAATGAAAAAAAACAATCTGAAAAGGCTACAATACTACATGATTCCAACTATATGACATTTTGGAAAGGCAAAATTATGGAGATAGTAAAAACATCAGTGGTTGCCGGGAGTTGGGAACAGAGGGCGTAATTAGCAGGCAAAGCACAGGGGATTTTCAAGGCAGTGAAACTACTCTATATGATATCATAATAATGGATACATGTCATCATACATCTGTCCAAACCCACAGAATTCACAACACCAAGACTTATCCTTAAACAAACTATGGCCTTTGAGTGATAATGTGTCAATGTAGGTTCATCAATGATAGCAAATATACTACTCTGGTGGGGAATATTGATAATGGAGGAGGCTATACATATTTGGGGGATAGGAGTATATGAGAATTCTCTGCACCTTCCTTTCAATTTTTCTGTGAACCTACAACTGCTCTAAAAACACTAATTTTTTAAAAAATGAAAGAAATAAAATCAAAATCTAGTTGCAAGTATAACCATGTTAAATCCTATCAACTGGTTAATGGATAATCAAATTGTGGTATATCAATGCAATAAAATATTCAATAATAAGAAGGAGTAAACTGATACTTGCACCAAATGAAGCTGGCCATATAAGATTACATACTGTGACTCTATTTAGATAAAGTGCAAGAATAGATAAAACTACTCTATCATGACAGAAATCAGAAGAGTGGTTTCCTATAGGGGATGAGGATCGGGGCACAGGGAACATTCTGTGGTGATGTTAAGGCTCTGTATCTTTTTTGAGGTAGTGGTTGCAAAAGTGTATTCATTTTTAAAACTCACCAAATCATGCATTTAAGATGTCCGCATTTTATAGCATATAAATTCTGTCAGAAAAAGAGGAAGAGAGAAAGAAGGAAAGAAAAAGGAAGTAAGGAAAGAGGTAAAGAGGGAGGGAAGGAGGGAGGAAATACGTATGTGTACCTCCACTAGTTAAATGACCAAAAGTTTTGCCATAAGATTAGTGCTACATTTGATCCTGAAGGTTGTATATATTTTAAAATAAATTTTGCAATAATTAACACTTTACTAAATAAATACTGAGGATTTCAGTTTTGGATATGTCTACATCATAGATCTGAGAGATGCTCCCTAATTTCAACATTTCCTAACTTAATAAAAATGATATTTTTAGTAAGATTCATTGATTTCTTAAGACCTCTTCATTCCTTAAAATTATCTCACTAAAGAACTTAGATAATTTGATTGTGTTTATCAGTATTTCTCAGGAATAACTTTCAATTATTTTTAAAGAATACCTACCATATCCTAGTTAATAAATGTCATGTTCACATGGTAGTACTAAATTTGCTTAATTTTTAAGTTTTTTGATTTTTATATATTGTTTCTTAATGCTGGTTCATGATTAGCATATTGTCATTTTCTTATGGATAACCATTTTCATAAATAGTTTTATTATTTCATAGTATTTGTATATAACACAGTAGGTGACAAAAAAAAGTAGTTGTTTGGAGCTATCACTTTATCACTTTTTCTATCACTTAGTAAGTGACTTAACTCCAACATAAGATCCTTCATGGTATCCACGACTTAAATTTATGCCTAGGGAGAAAAATTACTTTATGTCACAAACTTGAGCAGCATACCAATGTAAAATTTCTGAATATCAAGGATATATTGAGAATCATCAACTTTTAGTCTTATTCTTCACAGATTTTAGTTTTATCATTTATTTTTAATGTTTTATTGTTTTTCCATTTATACTAAAACACATTAAAATATTAACACGATAGAATATACTGCTAGTGTTTTAAAAAATTCTATTTATATCCCATATTATCCGCAAAAGAAACAATGTTTAAAAAGATGACACAAAAAGAAACAAAGATAAGAGCATAAAATTCAGCCACAACACAAATGAACTGTTACATAAAACAAATAAAGTGAAGACATATGTAGTAACTATTAATAGGACTGAGCTGTTATATAACTATTATTTACTCAACTATATGACAAGCTATTTGTTAAAGCAAAAAAACAATTGTAATTATATTGGTTAATTTGTTTTGGATGACAATGGCACAAACTCTTAATATAATTACATAATTACATAGTATAGCAACATGATTTTACAATAAATACTCAAAATTAAATAGCATTATGTATACCTGATAGGAACCTTTCAGCAATTCTGCCATAATCTCCTTCTCTTCCAAGTTTGTATTGCATGCATCAAAATAACAAAAGTATGAGTTTTCCTGAATGTAAATTGTTTAAATCATTCAAAAAATAAAAACTTTTATTTTATTAAAGAATGAAAAAAGAACTAAGAAAAACACTGTAATTTAAAAGCAATACTGGGTAGAAATTACTATTATTAGTATTTAGGTCTTTTGGAGACCGAAAATCTATCCCTAAGACTCACATATACTACAAGGATCATTCCATAAAAGACTTTTTGCTTTCTGAACAAAGAATAAACCACTTTGAAACAAGTATAAATACAGCAGTGGAGGGAAAGGGAAGAATGAGTTACAAGGGAAAAAATAAGGGTGGTGTAGAGAGCATGACCACAACAACCATGTAAATCTGAACACAACAAAACATTTTCTTAAAGTCTATTACATGATGAAAATCTCCCCAGGAATGCAATGAAAGCCCCATCACTTAATTGAGAACTAGCCGAGACAAAGCACTTGAGAAAATCTCATAGGGACCAGACTAGTATTGACAGGAGAATTCCTTTGATGAACGTCTCAAATTTTCAACTATGTTTGTCATTCAAAACACAAAGAAGATAGGTTACATTCCCTGAAGAATATATCTGTAAATAAATGATGCATGAAGACCTCATTTCAAAATGAAATGTTATGTTCTTTTTGGTTTGCCCTTCTAAAAAAATTTCAAAATTAAATAATTAACAGTCCTTTTGCATTGAACGTATTTCATTCGCAGCTGACTTATCAGTTATAATAACTTGCATTATTTACTCTTCTATTTTTAAGCTTCCAATTTCCAGAAACCATTTAACTAATGAGAGTAAACTTAATATGTAAAGACAGGGATAATATAGTACATATTGCCTGTATAAAGCTAGAGACAAAAGAGCTAAAATAGCAATATGTTTAAACAAAATATCCTAAAAATACCTGTTTCTTAAATAACTTTTTAAAGAAATTATTCTTTTAAAAGTTTTTGATTCTTAAGTTTTATCTTAGTACCAAAATAAATATTGACATTCAAATTGTGTATTTTTTAAAGTATTCTATATACTAAATTGCTATTAGTTAATCATATTCTAATCACATCTATTCTTACAGTCATAACAGTATTCAGTGTGTTTTTTCATATATTGGAAAAATGTCTAAACTATGATCATCTAAGTGATTTCACTTTAAATCACTCTTGTATTGGGTAGTCTAAGATAAATCTCCACATGTGGGAATTAAATCCATTGGGACAAAATTAAAGAAAATATACATTTATTTTTTACTTTACATATGACTAATGAGTTTTCAACATCACATTATGTTAGATCTAGATCACATAAAATCAATGCATACAAACCCTTTTGGAGGTGGTGAATACAACAGGCAAGTAATTGCTATGTATGGAGCAATTAGTTTTGTACTTGCTCAAATATAGAGATTAAGGGAAAGTTTCTTAAAGGTGGCAAAAGTTATTTTGTTACAGAATTTTAATCCTTTTTCTCTTTAGAAATACACCAAAGTTCTCTTCGAAGACTCTGATGAGGAACCCCCCCCAATAAAATGAGATGCACACCTTGAATATATCAAGATTCACACTCCCTGGATGTATCAAGAATCACACCTTGAGTGTATTTCTAGCAGCCAAGATTATGACAGGTCTCGTTTCTAGTAATTTAATTTTTAAGACTTTCTTTTCTTAGTGGAGTTTTAGGCTCACAGCAAAACTGAGAGAGAGATATAGAAGTTTCCCACATAACCACACACATGTAAAGCCTCCTCAATTATCAACATATTCCACTGTCTGATGTACCTCAGCTTATCCTATTCACTTACCTACTGAAGAACATCTTGGTTACTTCCCACTTTGGGCAATTATGAATGAAGCTGCTAAAAACACCCCATGCATGTTTTTGTGTGGACATAAATTTATAGCAACCAAGTTCCACAAACCAGAACTCAGTAGGTGAATGAATAAATAAACAGTGGCTATTTAAATTTCAAACAAAGATACTGTTACTTTTCAAATATGTGACTATCATAATACTGAATATGCTTGTTGAAACTATATCTATCCTTTCTTCTTTCTCAACCTAAAACTAAAAATTATTTGTTTTAAGAAATGAGTAAATGTGAAAAAAAGAAAATTCTGGGCAAGGTAATAATATCAACAAGAGTTCAGAATAGAAACCAGTGTGGTTAGGAGGAAAAACTAAAAACCACATGTATGTGTCTGGACGCATAAAAATCCATAAGATTGAGAATGGTAACAACCGAAGTGAGATGAAGGCACAGGCCAGGTAATGGGTGTCTCAAACGCTGTGCAAAGAAGCCTCAGCATATCCTGTAGGGGACTGAGGTGCACATTTGGATTTGCCCAGTTGATCTGTAAAGAAATCACATCAAATAATCCTAAAAATAACTTCATATATTGGCTATAATTAAATATTTAATGAATGCCGACTGTCACAGGCTGAAATAATGAGCTCCCAAGAATATATGAATCCCTAATCCCTGGAACCTGTAAATATTAACTTATATAGCAAAAGATGTGTATGGTAAGGATCTTGAGAGAAGGAGCTTATCCTCCTTGTAAGAGAGAGTCAGAAGGAGTTTTCACACATGCATACACACAAAGAAGGTGATACGAAGATGAGTAGAAATGGCACTGATGTGGTCACAAGCCAGGAAACAGCTGCCATAAAAGCTAGAAAAGGCAAATACAACAATGTCAAAATATGTGAATGTTACTAAACTGCACATTTAAAAATGATTAAGATCGCAAATTTTATGTGTCTTTCACTACAATTTTTTAAAACAAGGGGGGAAAAAACTAGACTAGGCAAGAACAGATCCTCCTCAAGAGTCTCCAGAGGCAGTGTGGCCCTACACAGGCATAGTAATTTTGAGCTTCTGGCCACCAAAACTGTGAAAGAGAAGTTCCTGTTTAAGCCATTCAGCTTGCAGTAACTTGTTACAGCAGCCCACAGGAAACTGATAGCACAGACTCTCAGTTAACTGGAACTCAAGCACACTCAGGCAACCGGCAAACTTTTTACCCGTTGCTTGAGATTTTGTTGGTTGCTTGAGAGTGCCAGTTTGCTTGAGTTCTGGTTAACAGAGAGTCTACTTACATTTATCCAGCATCTCCCAATCCCCACAGATGCCAGTTACTGAGAGTCTACTGTACCTACTATATGCAAAAACCACGTATTTTAAAATAACAGGTAGGGATGTGTGTGTGTGTGTGTGTGTGTGTGTATGTGAGAGAGAGAGAGAGAGAGAGATGTTATGAAAAAAATACCAAATGTTTTCATAAAATTAAAATAGAATCATTAGTGTATTTTGCTTTTTAAAATAAAAAAGTATTTCAAAATTAGATTCTGAACTTCATGGAAAACACATATCATAAAGATAACAGTATTTTCTTCATGGAACAGCCTCTTATGAGAATAGTATATGTGCACTGACTTTAATAACTGGAGGAAATAAGATGAGTGACCAGAATATTATTTATTATGCAGGTGGCTTTCCTCCTAGTACTCCAGGCATACAAGCTGTTAAAAAAGTGATATACCCAGTACAAGAACTGTCACTGAACCAAATCCTGAAGAAATTTTATTTTCCTTTTGAGGAGGTTTATAGAACATACCATCCATGAAAAGTTTTCATATGTATATTATTTTTATCACATTCTAAAGCTGATGAATAGAAATCATTTCCATGAAAGCTACAGAATCTTTAGTTACTATAAACATGAAGGAAGCTATTTTAATTTAGTTGTACCTGCATTAACAACAACAAAAAAAATATTTCATTCAAAACCAATAACACATTTTTCAATTTTGATTGTCAATGATTGGCCTGCACTATTATTTTCAATAAGCACATTTCTGCTGAAATTGCACTACTAGGGAAGAGTATGAAACTGACTAGAAGGAAAAACCAGGTGCCAAGACATAATAATGTTACCTGAGTATGTGGTTTGATGTGGAATGAAAAGAGTTAAGTTTTATAACACAGATTCAGTTCAGCAGAGATTATTCAAAACCATATGTAATTAAAATATATTCTATATTCATTGCTCCCCTTGCTAAAGCACTTTGTCACTACAGACCTTCAGACTGATCCCAAGGAGTGTTCCAAAGTGCAGCTATGGTTAGCCAGTGTTGGCAGAACTACATATAATTCCATAAGAATGGCCTAAATTTAATTATTATTTTCTAAACCTATATAATATAAAACATACTAATTCATAACTAATATTTTATAAACATTTAAAAAATAAAACAAGTAGAAGTTCTCAATAATTAAAGTACTAAATTAGCTGTTGCCAAACTATAAAATATTGATAAATGTTCATTCCATTGTTATTAATGATAGTTTAATATTGATTTGTGATTATCCAAATTAAGAAAAGATATAGCCTTAGTTATTTTTTAATCAGGGCCTTTTTTGTTTTATTTTTAATTTTTAAAGAACTTAGATTTCCCCCTTCTTATTTTAGGCTTAATGCCTAAAACTATTTAACTGTATATGTAGGGACAATTATTATAGGATTTTAAATATATTTATTTTGAATAATAAATTTTAAAAAATGTTCTGGAAAGATTCATGTTTTCTTATTAAATTTTTAATGTTAAGATAATTATGGATGTGCATGCAGTTGTAGAAGTAGTACAAAGAGATGCTGTGTAGACTCTACTGTTTCCCATATGGTGTCATCTTGCAAAACTATACTGCAACATTACAACCAAGAAATTGACATCGATACCATCTTATATAGATTTCCCCACTTTTACATATGTTCATTTTTGAGTGTATTAAATTACATAGGTAATTACATTTCATATATAGGTTCCTGTATCCATCACCAGAGTCAAGAACGCATTCTATTACCACAGTTCTATACGACAAGAATTCCTGTGTTTCTTTAACCCATGGCAACAGTTAATCTGTTCTCCATCTCTATAATTTTGTAATTCTAAGAATTCTGTGACATAAACAGAATCATTTGGACATTGGCTTGTTTCACTCACCATGATTCCCTTGAGATTCATCCAAGTTGTACGTAAAACTAGTTGATAGGCTTCTATTGTTAAGTAGGATTCCATCTTCGATGTAGCCATTTGTTCAATCATTCACAAGTTGAAGAACATAAGGGTTGTTTCCAGTTTGGGGTTACTAAGAATAAAGCTGCTATGAACCATTACTGAACAGTTTTTGTGTGAACATAAGTTTTCATCTCTCTGGGATAAATGTCCAAGAGGATAATTGCTAGTTCATATGATAAGTGTGCTTAGTTTTGTGCCAAATGGTTTTCAAGCCTGATGGACAATTTACATTCTCACCAGCCATGCATATGTAACATAGTTTCTCCAAGTCCTCCCCAGCATTTATCACTGTCACTATTTTTTATTTGAGTCACTCTGACGGGTATATCTCGTTGTGGTTTTAATTTGCATTTCCTTAATGGCTAATGATGTTGAACATCTTATCTTGTGTTTACCTGTCATCTACATATTCTCTTCAAAAAAAGGTCTATTCATATCTTTTGCCCATTTTTCTAATTGAATTACTTGGGGGTTTTTTTATTGTTGTATTTTAAGAGTTCTTTATATATTTTGAATATTAGTTCTCTGTTGCAAATAATTTGCAAATATTTCCTCCAATTCATAGCTTGTCTTTTCATTCTCTTCACAGGGTCTTTGCAAAGCAATAGTTTTACATTTTAAAGTCCATTTTATCAAATTTTTCTTTCATGAGTCATGCTTTTAGTGTCAAGTCCAAGAATTTTTTACCAATACCTACATCTCAAAAATATCCCAGATATTCCTTATGCTTTCCTTTCTAAAAGTTAGTCTTATGTTTTACATTTAAATCTCTCATACAGTTTGAGTTAATTTTTGTATAAGGTGTGATACTTAGTTTAAGCTTTATTTTCTTGCCTATGAATGTTCCAGTACCATTTATTGAAAAGGCTATCTGTCCTCCATCGAATTGTTTTGCAATTTCATAAAAATCAATTGGAAAAAATATGTAAGGTAGGGGAGCAGTCTCATGTGGCTGTAGTAGTTTCTACTTCACTTCCTTTCATCATCTTTCCCAGGGAAAACCACAAGCATCTAAAATGTCTAACCATCATATTTATTGGATTTGTCTCTGAGGCATTCCCTGGTCCTTTGACCCACAGTTAACGATTCCCAGGTAATTATTGCTTCAGAACTTGGTATTTACTTTGATTATAACATTTAATGAATTAAAATAAAATGATTTCTTGAAAACACCAGCTGTGCATATTTATGTGGGTCTATTTCAGTGGTTCTCAATTCTGTTCCACTATCTGTATCTATGTCTCTGCCAATACCATACTGTCTTGATGAATATAGCTAAATAGCAAGCTTTCATATTGAGTGGAATGATTCTTCCCATTTCATTCTTCTTTGTTAAGATTGTTCTAGCTATTCTAGAGTCTATATCTTTCTATTTCAATAAAATTTAGAATACATTTGATTGTGTCTACAGAAAATCTTGCTGTGATTTGATAGACATTGCATTAAATCTATGGATCAATCTGAGGAGAAATGAAATCTTTATTACATTGAGTCTCCCAATCCACGAACACAATATAACTCCCCATTGATTGAGATCTCCTTTGATTTCTGATAAAAATTCTATACATGTTTTATTAAGTTTATACATGAATAATTCATTTTCTCTGGAACAGCAATAAATAGCATTTTTTAAAATTTTAGTACACACATGTTTGTTGTTTCAAAGTATTTTTAACTGGCTTACAGTTGATAGGGAAAATTGTTAATACTCTGAAAGAGACAAAAGACATTTCTGAGTTTCTTTTCAATGGAATACTGGATGTTCTCTAAAGAGCTTCCCAGGTTATCTGATTCTATAGAGGTTTACAAATATAATTGTCTTGACTAGGCTCTTTTACAATTTTGTAAGTTGTAGAAAACTGAGAGCAATGCTAATGATTTTGTCCACAGAAATGCATTTTGTCTGTTATAAATACACTAATTTCCACCCATTCATTATATTGCCCTATAAAATACTATGCAGTTCTATGAATTAGTAAATTTATTTCAGCATTACTGTTTACATATATTTTTTTTTTCATATATATATTTTCACATATATTTTCCTTTCACATAGTTTTAGTATCTTACAGGTTCCCTCATTAATTAATGAGTTAAGTAAAACTTTTTATGGGTTCATTTTATATTTATATAAGCGTAATGATTTTACCTTTTTTGAAATTATACTTTAAACAGATTTAATGATAACCAAAAGTTTATTTTATTTTACCAAATTGCATCTGATGGAGTTTACTTTCCTTGTTAGGTTATATAGATATGAACTTTTCACTCTACAATTGTCCAACTGTAAAACTGGCAAAATACCTTAATGCAAGAGTTAGTAAATGTTTTCTGTTAAGAGTCAAACAGAAAATATTTTAGGCTTTGACAACCATCTGCTGCAATGATCCATTTTTGTCCATGTGGCACATAAGCAGCCAAAGACAATATGTCAACCAATGAGTGGGGGCTGTGTTCCAATAAAACTTTATTTACAAAACCAGGAGAAAGGCTGAATTTGGCCCACAGACAGTAGTTTGCCTACCCCTCATCTAATGTGTTGCTGTTTCATAAAAACAAATCTCAATTTTTTTTTTCTAAAAAAATACCCACATTTATAAGCAAACCTCTCCCATGGATCTATCAAGGATGGAATGGCTATCTCCTGATTATAGTATTGCCAGACAGTTCATTGCAGCTCCATTCATTTCTCACAACTGCTTGTGACCACTATGACTGGATGCTCTGACAAGATCTACTGTTGATGATGATTATTTTTTCTTCTGACACAGATAAAATTAAAAGAGTGATTAATCTTCTGAGTAAAGCAAATATTTTCAAGTCAACTGTATTGTTCATGAGAAATTACTACTTGCCAAAAAGCAAAGATATTTAGTTTACAACATAAAAATGTGATGCAGTTATAAACTTGACTGTCCATAAAAATATTCGAAGTTTAGTGTGCAATTAAAAACTGGGAAGCTCAAACACAAGCCCAGAGGAACATGGCAATGTTCATATAAACTTTTCTTTATTTTTCAAAAATTCTACACTTTAATTGGGCCAAACATTGATCAGTGACCTCATGCATATGCTAAGTACTGTGTATTTAGCATATATGGTCTATGACCTCAAATAAGTAAAGCAAGCATTTAAGAGAGGTGAATTAAATCATTGTAATACCTATGTCAACACACAGGGTGCTTAGAAAACACACGGCTTGAGAAACCAAAAGGCGTGTAGTGATAACTGAGCTAAGTCTCAAAGTATTAGAAGTTAATAAAGGTAAGTATAGTAAGAGAACTAGCAGCACAAACAGAAATAATTTGTTGATGGAAGTTGACAGGGAAAGTAGGAAAAAAAATGGATCATAAAGGGACTCACCAATGTAAAAAGTTTAATTTTATCACAAAACTTTTGAGAATTTTCAAATATTTTAAGCAGGGAATGAATACAGAATATAGTATGTCTAATAAGTTATTTTGTTTTAATAAGTCTTTGTCTATAAATTACATGCATTTTAAATAACCAATGTAATTTTAGTTGTTTTTCAAAATTGTTTGTGGTTACATCCATGGTGAGATAGAAAAGGAAAAATAGAAATATAGTTGATGCCAAATTTTGTTAGACCATTTTCATACACCATCAGAAAAATATTACTGTTCCCATTACAAGTGGGCTGAAACACAGAAGTTTAATAAAGTGCCCTAGGTCATACATTGAGTGAAAAAGGGTTGGATCTGAACCAGGGGTTTTCTATCACTTAAGTCCATGCTCTTCTGATTACATGTTAGCACAGTTTATAAACGCTTACCTTAGGCTATCACCCCAAGCAATATAGTGAAGTTAAATCATACACATACTTATGGTAGGCAAAATCAACTCTATAGGCTTATTAAAAAAGTACAAAGGAAAGTTTTTGGTACAGCATAGTACCTAAATTAAAGGTAATCTTTTATTTACCAGGTGTGTTCAGTGAAAGAGGCAGCAATGTCTTTTATCACTAGAGCAAAAACTACCTGTGCTGGACTTATTGGTGGACAGTGCCATGGATATTATACTTAATGGCAATTTAAAGGACCGTCAAGGGTCATTTTCACTATGTTCAACTTTTACTTTAGGCACTGACTTTAACATTTATCCCTCCATTTTAACTGTAAAATAATCTACCATGATTTATACTAAGTCATTTTCACTTAAGCTACCACTCTCTTTGTTGAGGGCCACAGGCAAACAAAACACTTACAAAGTGCTATATGCTTATGTTTATATAAGAATGTTTATGTAGAAATTTTGTTTTTATTTTAAATAAATCTTAATTTAAAACTTGCTATCTTAAAAAATACACAAGCTCTATTTATAATAAATGTATTTCAGTATAAAAAATCCTTTCGACCAGAAGACTGAATTATACAAACATAAAATTCCCTGAATAATTACATTTATCTTTATCATGGAGGCAAAAATTCCAGCCACAGTCAATCCTAGAAAAACTTTACAGTAATTTACAGTTGTGTGACAGACCAAAGAACAAATTTTCAAAAAGTTAAGATATATTTTTGGAATAAATTTCATAGCACACAAGTCCAACAATTTTTCTCATTGTTCATATACCATCAATGCAAGGACTTTGTGTGTGTGTGTGTGTGTGTGTGTGTGTGTGTATTTATGTTGAAACCTCAGTAACTGGTGAATATTCACAGAAGTCTTCAATGCACCTATGTTCTCTATAAAAACGTAACTTTATCTTTGAACACACTTTTTTCCTTAATTGAACAGTACTTAAAGTACCTGGGAAACACTCTGAACTCCAAGTGACCTCTGCTATCCAAACACTACATTAGACCACACAGCTATATTACCATTCAAACCGTGATCTACCAAATTGTGCTTAGAAAGCTTTTAACACCAAGAGGCTTCCCATGCAAAGTAAAATACTTATTTCATTATGATTGATTGCTATGGATGTGCATCATTCAAGAATGCCCAATAAAGTTGGTATCTGAGTAATCACAGCTTTATTTAATATTCTCAAAAATTCCATTGTAGTGGCAGAGTATGGAGACAGACAATAAAAATATAATATTTTATGAAGAATGATAACTTTGCACAGAAAGCTACTTAGAAATTATTTAAAATTTTTGCCATACTAAAATGGAAAGAAAGTATTATAATTTAGCTACCATTCGAATATTCTATTTAATTATTAGATTTTAAATTTATATAAAAGGAAGTTCTTCCTGTTTTATTATTTTTGTTATTTTGTAATATAGAATTTCAGCAGTTCATGCACTCGGAAAGTTACATTTCTATGTAACTTACGTAACTTAGATCAAGCACTAAATCACAGCATCACAGTGCTATTTGTTTAGGTGGCCATAGTTTAGGCAGCCATGCCTCAATAAGCCCTCACTGGTCTCTCTGTGGGTGGTCCATTTTGGCCTTGCAGCTGGTTTAGCACACAGTATACCAAACACATTGTTATTTTAATAGAAATAAACAACACCCTGTGCTCTCACTACTCAAAAACCTAAAAAAGTGCTCCCATATTGAACATTTACAACCTTCCAGAGAGCAGCTTGGTGAGTTAGCCAATCAGTGCGTTTATAAATCAGTTCTAATGACACCATCTCTTTTGATGAAATATTACTTCGGTTGGGAGTGAATATTTCAAAATACTGAGTCACACAGAAATGTACCTTCTTTGATCACTGCTTCAAAAGACTAAAAGGAGAGCAATAATTATAATTAAGAAGCTAGAAATATTTGGAGTTTGTTGTGTTGAATGAATTATTCATTTTGCTTTAAAGCTACCTTGAATCATTATACTTTTAAAGTATAACATGTAACAAAGTCTAACATGTAATGACCTATCCATTATGTATATTTCCTGTATCTCAAGAATATCAAAATATTGTAGATCAGGTGCATGATAATATAACATACTTCAACATAGGTAGTCATTTCAAGAATACATGCTAACCCTTATTAACTAAAGAGAACAAGAATCCAACATAAACTCTGAATAGTGCAATACCATGTGCAAAACTGTGATTTCTAAGATATTTGGTCTTCATCCACAGTTCCTGGCTCACAGCTCTGGAAAGCCTAGGAACTTCCTAAGTGTTTAAGGTGTCTTTTGTTATGTTAATTTAGGTGGCTTTCAAACCTGACTCAAAGGTAGGGAGAGGTAGCCAGGAGAACCAACCACATGTTTACAAGTTTGAACTTTCAGTCCCACCCCAGGATCTCCAGGGAGGGGAAAAAGATAGGAGGGTGGCTTCAGCTGCCAATGTCAATCATCACTATGTAAAGAAGCCTCCACAAATATCCATAACAGCTTATTGAGACTTTTTTTCAGAGCGCTTCTACAGTGAGGAAACAAACATTTCTCTGTGTCACCATGGTGTGCCCCAAGCTCCACAGACAATAGCTCCTTTGCTCAAGATCCCACCCTATGTATCTCTTCATCCAGCTATTAATTTCCTTTTATAATAAACATGTAATCTAGTAAGTAACATGTTTCTCAAGAGTTCTGTGAACCATCCTATCAAACCCAAAGAAAGGGTTGTAGGAAGTGCTGCTTTATAGCCAGTCTGTCGTTAAGTACAGATAACAACTAGACTGGCAATTGGCATTCTGAGTTGGAAGGGGTTATTGGAGCCTCCAATCTCTAGCCAGTTGGTCAGAAGTATAGGTAAGAGTCTGTGCTTATGACCAGCATCTGAAGTGTGTGTGTGTTTTTGGGAGTGGTGGGCAGCTGTAGGAGCAGTCTTGCAGGACTGAAGGCTTAGCCTGTGGAATCTGATGCTATCTCTGGGTAGTTAGTGTCATAATTGAGCTGAATTCGTAGATATCCTCCTGGTGTCCAAAAATTGTTTCCCTACCCACCAACATTGGAATTGAGTCCAGAAACCTAATTTAGTTGGTGAAAGCAGTGGGGTTTGCTAAAATGATCCTGGCTTATGGAAGGAAACATATGGTCTGGGAAGAGAAAGAACGAAAGGGGAAGGGATGAGTAACCTTTGATTCATGGGTGGCCACATGGTCATCCATAGTACAAAGCTGCTGCTGTGCTGCAATTAGTTACTAAATATATAAGTTACCAGTGGAATTTAGAGAGGATCCAACTGCTGGGGAGTTGGCTCACTTGATGCATAAGGAAAGGCAAACTAATAAAAAAAAAAAATGTCAAGTATACAATTCCCTGGTTATTATCATCTATAATAGCAAAAAAAAAAAAAAAAAAAAAAAAAAAAAAAAAAAAAAAAAAAAAAAAAAAAAAAAAAAAAAAAAAAAGGAAAAGAAATCTAGACTGGCCCTTGATGTAGACCAAGCTTAGATTTGGACCAGGAAACCCCACTCACCATGTAAACTCCTTATGTCATAAACAATTTAACTGAGAATCAAAAGTTAAGCCAAAAGGTTCCAGGTCACAACACAAGAAATTGGCCCAATGTTAAAACATAAAATTATCTAAAAAAGCAAGAAAGACTGAATTTTAAAAAAAATTTTTTTAATTAAAAAAAAAAAAGCAAGAAAGAAGAACTACAAAAATTAAAATGGATTGAATAACTACCATAAAATAGCAGCTATTTTTTACTGGTTACCTACTGTAAATCTGATATAATGCTAAACAATTGTATGTGCTAATCTAATTTTAAACTCACTTTGCCATATGAAATAGGTATTAATTATCCACACTTTTTAAACATGATAAAACCTCAGTTTAGAGAAGGTAAGGAAGTTTTCAAATATCACAAGCAATATGCAGCCAGAATTTAAAGTCAAGACTACCTGACTTCAAATCTAGTACCATTAACCAATTTGACATAACTTTGAAATTTCTGTTTTCCTACAGTTATTTCACAGTTACAACAAAAATAAATCCTTCTATTTTCTTTTTCCTGTGACGAGAAGTACAAAGAACACCTTAAGACCTTAAATTCATGCTTCTGGACTTAGGGAGAAAAGGGAAACAGATAATACTAAGAGAAATAATGGAAAACATCAACCTTAATTGTCACTTCCAATAATGAACATCCATTTGAGAGTGTACTGCTATTTAATAAAGTGTAATAAAAGTACTAGGACTACTAATACTTATTGAATGCCTTCTATACGCCAGGCACTATCCTGGGTGTTATGAATACAATGTTAAATAGGACAATTCAAGTTTTGCTATCATGGAATTTTGTGAAAAACATATAGAAATATCATACTACTTTTTCCTTTCCAGGAGAATTTCAACTATCAATTGTAAACTCTTTAGAGAAATATATTTTCTCAAACCAATTCACACACTCATATTAATAATGTAAAACCTGAAGGGCTTTCCTGCTACTGACCACAAAGTCAAATAGCCACTTGGAAAGGTAACTATGAGATCATACAAACTGTCCATTTGCCAATGCATGACCTGGGCTTATTACTGGTTTTTCCCCTGACTTTTCCAATTCAGTTTGAAATAGCACAGAGAAGGTTCCCTTGCCAGGTTGTTTAGTCTCACAAACTTCACCATTAGATACTTTTTCCTGAGGTTCAGCCTAAGTGGCTCTTTGCTTACTTTCATTTCATAAAACTCTTTTGAGTGTCAATACCAGCTGCTCATTTCCTTTGAAATTTTCTACTTTTCAAATACAGGCATAACTTTAATTAGACCAACCATAAGCTAGGGCAGGAGAAAGACTGATTCTAAGGAATTAGGCCAGAGCACCAATTTCTGAACAAACAGGAAGTTCGACAATAAAAACATACTTTTGTTGAAATATGAATAAAAGCTGAGACCATAGAGAGCTCAAAAGCTAAGCATGGATCTCTGCTTCTAGTCATTGTCAGATCACTCCCATAGGACAAATGTATGTCAACATAGATAACCATTATAAACTCTAAACAAATTATTTTTTAAAAGACCTGTATGCACAAGGAAGTGAAGAAAAGTAAGCTGAATCTGAAAAAATAAAAAAAGGTGACTGCACTGAATAAGATTCCCATTTTTGTGGCTTTTGGCCTAAGTGAAGACCCCAATCACTGCCATGAAGAATAGTTAAAATATAGTAGAAACCAGTAGCCTTACTCTCTTGTAGAACTGGAGGACAGGGTCCAGGAGAACAGCAGCAAGAGATTGAAGAATGCTGCAAAGCAGAAAACCAGAGAAGGGAAGCTCTAAATTCTATGAGTAAACTATTAAAGTCTGCTATTAATCTCCAAACCAAGTATGTGAGAGAAAGACTCCAACCAGCCCTCCTAAGGTTAAAAGAACTGACCTGATATCTCAGCTAACACCCACCACATGAGAAACAGAATTTGAATTGGAGGGATAACCAAGTTAACTGACTTAAAAAGCAAACAGGCAAACAACAACAATAACAACAAAATCAATATTCTTCAAATGATTCTAACAGAATCTATTTTCTCTAATATATCATTCCAGGGCAAAATCTGAAAGTTCTCAACAAATGAAGAAATGAAAACATATTAAAGCTACAACCCGTACAATCAATGAAGACTGACATAAATTTATCCACATGTTGGAATTAGCACACAAGGATTTTAAATCAGCTAATAAAACTATAATTTCAAAGATTTAAAGTAAAATATGATGATAATAAATGAAAAGACAGAACAGCTCAGTGGAGAAATAAAATTATAAGGAACCAGATGGAAATAATGGAAATGAAAAAAATAATTTTTTAAAAATCACTGTATTAAGATGAAAAAGAACTAGTGAACTAGAAGATCAATATAAATGATGTAATCTGAAGAACAAAGAGAAAAAGATTTTTAGAATGAATAGAGCCTCAGGAATCTTTAATTGAAGTCTCAAAAGGAAAGAAGAAAGAGAATGGGAATATATATAAAGGGGACCCCCCAAAAAGTAATTTATTTATAAAAAACTATGTATTTATTAATACACATTTAAACTTTAGTCACCTTCAAAGTACTCTGTTTGATGTAATACACCTATCGAGACACTTTTTCCACTACTCAAAACAGTTTTTGAACTTGTCACCTCTTCCACATCAGCAAAACATTTCCCTTTGATAACATTTTTCATCTGAGGAAACTAAAGTCACTGAAGGTGAGATCAAGTGAATAGGAAGGGTAGGGCATGGGGGTGATGCCATTTTTGTTCAATAACTGCTGAACAGAACACTCAGGGCAGGTAAGTTGTCATGCCACAGGTTGTTCATGGAAATCACCCATCATGTAATTGGCAAATGCACTGAGTCTCGAAAAAGATTCAGCGAAGTCAAAGACAGCCTCTCACAACATCAGCTGGTACACTGATGCAGATATGCTGCTTGAATACTTACTTAGTGGGGAAAGCCTGTAATACAAGGGGACTGCCCTCCAGAAGATAATTTCCATTTTGGGGGTGGTGGTCCCCAATCATATTAAGAATAGAGAAGTCAATGTAGGCTAAAATAGAAATAACTTAACTTGGGCTTTGAAGTGATGGGTATGGGGTGTGGCATTTAGTTTTGGACTTACTGACAGACTGGTATCCAGAATAAACAAAACCCTGACTAAAGAAAATGGATGCTTTTTGAAGTTGAGAATTTTAATGCAGATCACATAAAAAAAGGCTATTATTATTATTACCATTTTTTGGGTCACCTCTTGTAATTAGAAAAAGATTCAAGACTCAAGTCAAGATCTTAACTTCTTCCCACTATGCTATATTTCATCTCAACGAAAGGCCATCCCCGAAACATGTTAATTTGCTTGAATTTCAAATTCAGTTAAGACATGGTCACTGCCCTCAAAAAGTTTAATGTATAATGAATAAGACACTCAAGTAAATAATTAATAACAAATGCTTATAAAGTACCTATTATAAGAAAGGACTGTCCTAGAAGTTTATGCACACCCCTATACACCAATTCATTAAATCCTTAAGAAAAAACCCTATAAGTAGGGTATTAGTATTATTTTCAAATTATAAAAAAAGAAAACTGAGAACAAAACATTTGAGTAAGTTGCCCACAGTCTCACACATAGTACATTACACGGCTGAGATGCAAATCAGGTAGTCAGGGTACATGTTCATCACTACTAGGAAGTGGGAGAATAACATGTCCAGGATCTCTTACAGATGTGCAATAGGATCCTCATGGCTATAATCTGTTTCAGTGATAATATTTTGAAGTATAGCCATTCAAAAAGGTATAATAGTTTTAATTTCATTTGAACAGGATTCCTCCTGCTGGAAATTCAGGGTTTTTTGTTTTCCTTTTTGTTTTTTGAGGACATACACGCAGCTATAATACATTGCATCTTTTCCAAACTTACCCACTGAAATATCCTAGGTCAAGCTTGTTCAGTGGCCCACAGGCTGCATGCAGCTCGGGACAGCTTTGAATGAGGCTCAATACAAATTCATAAACTTCCTTAAAATATTATGAAAATAATGCACAAACTTTTTTTTAGCTCATCAGCTATTATTAGTGTTTATGTATTTTATGTGTAGCCCAAGGCAATTCTTCCAATGTGGCCCAGGGAAGCCAAAAGGTTGAATATCCCTGTCTTAGGTGGTCTAATTATTATATTAGTTATGATTTATTTATCAATAGTGAAGATTTCTGTTCTATATTCATTTTAGAAATATTGATTTTAATAGCAATTTAATTAGCCATTATATTCCACAATTTTTTAAACTAACACAGAAGTATATGTCATCATCATCATCATCACCATTAGATTTTAGATGTTCTTAAAATATTTTAGATCCTATTTGTGTTTTCAATTGCTTATTTACTTGTAACTTCAAGATAGTAATAGTAAATAAAAATCTAACTCTTGGCTGAATATCATAATGAACAGTTTGCTTTTATAAATAAAAAACAGCTTATTTAAGAAAAAAATTATTCAACATAGCTTCAGAAAATCAGATTATCAAAATGAGTAATTTAAATTTTTTATATGCAATATTTTAAAACAGTATTAAAAATGTAGGTGACATAAAATATTTTAAAAATTTAAATTATTTCAAAGGCCTAGAATCACCTTATATTTAACAGATTACATTTTAAATTATGAAAAATTAATGACTATATGGCTGATTTTAATTAAAGTTGGAGAGGCATAAGATTTCAAATGAAAACCCAAATTCCAAAAAAGTAACTAAATAATGAAGCTTATCACATCTTTTGATTCAAGTGCTCCAATATTTTTCTTCTGGAACCTCAATGTCTTGGGTGCATGGAATGAAGCAATGATATATAAAAGACTATTCTATCTTACTTGGGGGTAAATCATCTCAAATTTGAAAAGTTTCTGCAAGGGTAAAATAAGCAACAAATCTAAGAGACAGATAATCACAATACACAAACTGATTTAAAAAGTTATATAAATGTCTAATCACTATGGTGTAGATCTGAAACTAATATAATATTGTATGTTAACTATAATTGAAAAATAAAACAATTTACAATAAAAATGCTAAAAAGATGTTGTAACTGATAGACAAAGCTAAAATGCCACATATAATCACTAAATCCTTCATTTTACCACCCTGGTAGAAACAGCAGGGATCAGGTAAGGGACTAAAAAGTATTTTACCTCAATAGTGGTATAAATAAAGCTCTTTCCAAAAAGCTTTAAAAGCAAGACCTTATGGATTACACTGTTTATAAGGAACTTACCAGTATGTCAGAACAAATCACAAGCTTATTAGGAATACAAAAATATACAGCAATAAATAAGAAGATTTACAATGTTTGGTATCCAATTGAAGATTAATAGGCATGCAAAAAAATAAAAATAAAAATAAAACACAAAGTGACCAAAAAACTATGAAAACTTAACAAGTATTATAGTTCTATTCTATATATTAAAAATATAAAAGATTAAATATGGTAAGGAGTTATGAAATAAAATAAGGGAATTTAAGATATTAAAAAGATGCAAATCAAACTTACAAGGGCTGTCCAGAAAGTATCCCGTCACATAAATTAAAAGTAGAGGCATTTATGGTTGAACTTTTTGCAGACAGCCCTCATATATGAAAACCACAATGTCTGAGATGAAAAATACACTGAATAAAATTAAATGCATATTAGACATAGCAGAAGAAAAAAACTAATGAATATTATAAACAGAGCAATAGAAACTATCCAATATAACAAAACAGGGAAGAAAAAAAGTAAAAAAAAAAGAGAGGATCAGTGAACTTGGGGACAAATTCAAGTAACATAATATATCTGTAATTGGAGTCTCCAAGCAAGATGGAAATAGAACAATTATGTAAATAGTAATCAAATATTTTACAAAATTGACAAAAAATATAAACTAACATCAATAAAGAAAGAAAACTATATCAAGGCACATCATAATCAAATTGCTTAAAGGCAGTGATAAAGAGAAAAATCTTAGAAGCAGGTGGAGAAAAAGGTGCTTTGCTTAGATAGAAATAACAATGTCAGCTGATCAGCCAGAAGACAGAAAAAAATTTAAAGTACAGAAAGAAAAAAATACATAACTGAAAATTTTATACGTAGTGAAAGTATCTTTTTAAAAGAAAGGATTTCAGAGAAGGTCTAAGGTGGTGCAATAGGTAAAGTGCATTCCTGCCACCTCCCAGGATCACACTGAAATTATAACTAAATTATATAACAATCAACCTTGAGAATCATCTGAAGACTAATCGATCAGAACTCCTGTAATTAAGGATATAAAGAAAAGACCACATTGTAACTGGTAGGAAAGCAGGCAACACAAAACAGGCTGATTCCAAACTCACAGGTAGTGGTTGAGAACGAGGAAAAACACCTCAGTGGCAGAGGGTCCTGGCTGAAGAGTGAGGGGTACTACTGCACACCAGGTTCTCTGACCCAGGCATACTATACCTAGAAGTGGAGTCCCCACAACATCTTGCAGTGAAAATCAGCAAGAACATCCATCAGTGCCTGTGAAATGGAATGCAACTGGAAACCCAAATGTCCTCTTAAAGGGCCCAAGCACAAACTTATTCGCTTGCAAGCACTTACCCTTAGCTCTGGTGGAAGCGTGGCAATTCAAGGGGAGCTAGAGACATAGAAAGACTGGGTTATGTGACTTTAGGACAAGGGTTAGAGAGTCAACAACCATATCCCTGTATGGAGAATACCTCACATGTAGCATATAAGAGTGTGCCATCTTTCCTGTGTTCAACCTTTCACCCAAAGGGCAAAATCTAAGACTGCATTGATCTGGTATTATAGAATCCATGTGTGTACCACCTTGGTGACTCCCTGAGTTGCCACTCCAACCCAGCTAGTATGGCAAAACTGGGGGCACCCTCAGCTCCTGGGCAGCCAGCCCCACCTCACAAGCCATGGAAGCCTTTCACAGCAGCAGACAGCCTATGGCAGCCTGGGGAACTTTCAGTAGTAGGAGTTCAGCCACAGTTTATGCTGCACCCTGCCTCAAGAGAGTATCTGGGATTTGCAGGCCATGAGGGTATTTTAAGTGGTGGCCACAGGCTCAGCACTGATGAAAAAACTGAATCTGCAGTAACATTGGGAAAACCACTAGCCACACCCCATGACTCCCTGGGACACTGCTGCACCCAGCTTGCACAGCATTTACTGGGGCACTGTCAACACTGAGTCAACCAGCTTGGCTGGTACACCTGAGGAGGCTCTATCAGTGGCTGAGCCTTATAGTCAGCCAGCAGGTGGCAGGGGACTAGGAAGGCACTAGCTCTTTTGTTAAACTGTCCCAGACCCGATACTGTTGACTGACTGCTGGTCTCAGTTCACAGTGTGGTCACCCCCACAAGCCTCAAGGTACACCACTGGCAGAAATATGCCACATATAGCTTTCTAGCTCTTACAAGGTAGCTCCAGTTGGTCACAGGCAAGGCTAAAATTGGTCTGTACAAGAGCCCCTCTCAAGAGGGCAGCTTCAGACCACACCAGAACACTACACAATTAGCCACAAAAGTGGCACTCACAAAGGATGGTCTCAACGGGCACAAGAGCCTGTTAGAATAAATACCCCTGAGAGGGGTCAGCCCCAACACAACCGCTCATACACTATGAATGTGGCCAATACTCACAGCCAGTCAGCTTAAAAGTCAATCCCAACAACTGATGGGCCAAAAGAAATCAAGGCTCAATTACAACAGGAGAATACATGCAACACACACAAGGGGCACTCCTGGAACACACAGGTGATCAGAGAGACTGCACCACAGGACCACATAAGACACCTACTACATAAGGCCACCAGGCAAAGAATGAAAGACATAGGAGATCTACCTAATACAAAGAAACAAACACAGAGTGGAACTCAGAATGAGAAAACAAAGAAACATATCCCAAATAAAAGAACATGAGAAACCATCCAGAAATAAAACTAAATGAAATGGAGGCAAGCAAACTACCAAATACAGAGTTTAAAACACTGGTTATAACAATGCTTAAGGAACTTAGAACTTCAACAAAGAGATAGTGAGCATAAGGAAGGACACAGAAACCATAAAAAACAATCAGTCAGAAATAAAGAACACTGAATAATTGAAATAAAGAATAAACCAGAAGGAATCAACAGCAGATAAGATGAAGCACAGGATGGCATAAGTGATTTCGAGGACAAGGTAACAGAAAACACCCACTGAGAACAACAGTAAGAAAAAAATTAAAAACAAATAAACAAACAAAGTTTAAGGGACCTTTGGAACAACATCAAGTATAACAACATTCACATCATAGGAGTACCAAAAGGAAAAGAAAGGAAGCAAGGCATAAAGAACCTATTTAAAGAAATAATGACTGAAAACTTCCCTAACCTGGCAAAGGAAAAGATATACAAGGCCAAGAAGTACAGAGTCCCAAACAAGATGAACCCAAACAGGCCCACACCAAGACACATGATAATTAAAACGGCAAAGTTTAAACACATAGAGAGAATCCTCAAAGCAGCAAGAGAAACACAACTAGTTACTCATAAGGCACCTCCCATAAGACTATCAGCTGATTTCTCAACATAAACTTTGCAGGCCAGAAGGAACTGGTATGACATACTACAAGTAATGAAAAACAAGGGCCTACAGCCAAGACTACTCTATTCAGCAAGGCTATCATTGAAAATTGAAAGGAAAGATAAAGAGCTTCCCAGAAAAGAAAAAGATAAAGGAATTCCTTACCACGAAGCCAATATTGCAAGAAGTGTTAAAAATAAATGAATAAATAAGTAAATTCTTTAAGAAGGGGGAAAACAAAAATAATAAATATAAATAATAAAATAGCGCTATGTACCTAACAATCACTTTTTTTCTTTTTATTGTTAGGTTTATTGGTATGAAATTGATTAACAAAAATTAATTCTAGATGTACAATTCTACAATACATCATCTGTGTGTTGCATTATGTATTCATCACCCAGAGTCAGTTCTCTTTCCATCATCACATATTTGACTGCCCCTTGCTCTCCTACCTCCCTCCTGCATACCCTCAGAAAACCACTAACTACTAAACTATTGATTGTGTCCATGAGTTTTGTTTCTTCATTGCTTTCAGTTTTGTGCTCCACAAATGAGTGAAATCATATGGTTCTTGGTTTTTTCTGTCTGGCTTATTTTGCTTTGCATGATGGTCTCAAGATCCATCCATGTTGTCATAAATGGTCCTATTTCATCTTTTCTTATGGCTGGGTAACATTCTATTGTGTATATGTACATTCAAAAGAATGAATCTGAACTGCAAACTGTCACCACATACCAAAATTAACTTAAAATGGATTAAAGACCTCCACATAAGACCCGAAATATTAAACTGTATAGAAGAAAACATTGGTACTAAACTTACAGACCTTGGGCTCAAGGAGGACTTCATGAACCTGACCTCAATGTCAAGAGAAGTAAAAAGCAAAATAAATGAATGAGACTATATCAAACTAAAAAGCTTCTGCATAGCAAAAGAAATCATCAACAAAGCAAAGAGACAGCCAACCAAATGGGAGAAAATATTTGCAAACAGTGCCTCTGAAAAGGAGCCAATATCTAAAACATATAACGAACTTGTACAACTCAACAACAAAAAAAATGAACAATCCAATTTAAAAAATGGGCAGAGGACCCGAACAGACACTTCTCCTGGAAGACATACAAATGCTCAACTTCACTAGCTATTAGGGAAATGCAAATCAAAACCACAATGAGATACCACCTCACACCTGTTAGAATGGCTATTATCAACAATACAAGGAACAACAACAGTTGGAGAGGGTGTGGAGAAAAAAGAACTCTCATACATTGCTGGTGAGAATGGAAACTGGTATAACAGCTATCGAGGACAGTATGGAGGCTCCTCAAAAAATTAAGAATAGAGTTAACATATGACCCAGCAATCCTACTTCTGGGTATCCACCCCCAAAATTGAAAACCTTAGTCCGCAAAGATATGTGCATTCTAATTTTCATCGCAGCACTATTCACAGTGGCCAAATCATGGAAACAGCCTAAGCATCCTTTGATATGTGACTGGCTAAAGAAGCTGTGGTACCTATATACAATAATCACTACTTCAAAGGTAAATTAATTACATGCTCCAATCAAAACACATAGGATAGCTGAATGGATAAATAAAAAACAATATCCATGCACACGCTGTCTACAAGAGGCCACTTCAAATCACAAGACACAAAGAGGCTGAAAGTAAAGGGAGGAGTAAGATATTTCATGCATATAAAAATGAGAAACAAGCTGGAATAGCAATACTTTTATCAAACAAAATAGACTTTAAAATGAAGACTATAGTAAAGGATTAAGAAGAAAATTACATAATGATAAAGGGATCAATGCAACAAGAGCACATAACCCTACTAAACATCTATGCACCAAACACAGGAGCAACTAAATATGTAAAGCAAATATTGATAGACCTAAAGACAGAGATCAACGGTAACAATTATAGCAGGGGACAGTAACATCCCACTGATACCAATGCACAGGTCTTCCAGATGAAAGTCAACAAGGAAACAGCAGCCTTAAATAGCACACTAGACCAAATGGATGTAATTGTTATTTTTAGAGCATTTTACCCCAAAGCAGCAGAATATGTATTCTTTTCAAGTGCCCATGGGACATTTTCCAAGATAGACCACATGTTAGGATACAAAACAAATCTCAATAAATTTAAGAGGATTAAAATCATATTGAATATGATGATGTCAGATGGGTAGTAAACTTGTTGGGGTAATCACTTTGTGAGGTGTGTAAATGTCTAATCACTATGTTGTTTCATACACCTGAAACTAATAATAATAATTAACAAAATAAAAAAATTACTCAATAAAGACTTGTTATCTGTGGGGAAAAAGTGCTTAGTTAGTTCAAAAGAAGGAAGAATAAGAGAAATAAGGAAACAAAATAAAGATGGAACAAATAGAGAAATAAGTTTAAAACCATCATTATCAATAATCACATAAAAGATATATGGCCTACACACCACAGTTAAGACATATATTGCCAGATTGGATTAAAAATAAAAGCTTTTGCACAGCAAAGGAAGCCATCAACAAAATAGCAAGGCAACCTAATGATTGGGAGAAAATACTTGAAAATCATATATCTGATGAGGGCTTAATATCCAAAATATACCCAGAACTCATGCAATTCTATAGCAAAAAAATAAACAATCCAATTAAAAAATGGGCAGAAGATCCAAATGCACATTTTTCCAAAGACATTAAGAGGGCCAACAGGTACAAGAAAAGATGCTCAAAATTATTGATCATCAGGAAAATGTAAACTGACACCACAGTGAGATATCAACACGCACGTGTTAAAATGGCTATTATCAAAAATATAAGTGTTGGTAAGGATGTGGAGAAATGGGAACCTTTGTGCACTATTGATGGGAATGTAAATTGGTGAGGCCAATGTGGAAAGCAGTATGGGGATTCCTTAAAACATAAAAAATAGATCAACCGTAAACCCAGCAATTCTACTTCTGAGTTATGTATCCAAAGAAAACTAAAACACTAACTAGAAAAGATATATACACCCCCATCCTCACTGCAGCATTGTTTACAATAGCCAAGATATGGAAATGACCTAAGTGTACATCAATAGATGAATGAATAAAGAAACTGTGATATATATTATATATAAGAATACTATTCAGATATTAAAAAAGAAGGAAATCTTGCCATTGGCAGTAATATGGATGAACCATGAAGCATTTTGCTATGAAAATTAAGTCAGATAGAGAAAAACAGATACCATATGATCTCTCTGATATCTAAAATCTTTAAAAAATAAATAAATAAAAACAGCCACCCTCATAGATACAGAGAACAGATTAGTGGTTGCCAGAGGTGGGGAAAGAGCACAAGCGGGGTAAAGGAATAAAGTGTGAAGGGGCTGAAAAGGTTAAAAAAAAGTTGCTGAATTCCATGTGAACCATAAAGTACAAAAGAGAGGTTTTACCTTTTACATTTAGTTGGTGGATTCTCTCAGTGCTGTTCCTATCTATCTTAATTTGAACTGCACCCTGTTCCAGAGGCAAGTAAAAAACTATGGAGAAGTTGCCTTCTGGAATTTTTGTGGAAAATTCAGATTCATAGACTAATTATCACCCCCCCAACAAAAAAAGCAAAATCCAATATATGCTTCTTAAAAGAAACCCAATTTAAATAATGACATAAACAGTCAAATGCAAAAGTATGAAAAAAGACATATCATGCTAACTCTTATCAAAAGAAAGCTGGAGTGGGGGGTACATATAAAGTAAATTTTAAATGAAAGAATATTAAGAGTTTAGAGGGTCATCTCACAATGTAATGTGGTCAAATTACCAAGAGGACAAGATAAACCTTAATGTTTTACACCTAATAACAAAGATTCAAAATACATGAAGCAAGACCTGATAGTACTTCAGGAGAAGTAAACAAATCCATAATTACAGTTGTAGATTTTAGCACATTCTCATTCTACAGAACAAGTAGATAGAAAATATACAAGAATACAGAAAACTTAAACAACATGAGAAACCAACTTGATCTAACTTACATTTATAGAACAATCCATCCGACGGCACCAAAATAAATATTTCTTTCAAGTATACATGGACCACTGAACAAGAGAGACCATGATCAGGGTTTTAACACAAGTCCCACAGCATGTATACTCTGCAAACTACAAACAACTATTGAGAAATTAGGAGCACTAAATCAGTGTTTTTAAACCTTAGCACTATTAGCATTTTTGAGCAGATAATTTTTTGTTGTGAAAATTTGTCCTGTGCATTGTAGGATTTTCACAGCATCCCTGTCTTCTACCCAATGGATGTCAGTAGCAGCTGCTGGCCATGACAATCAAAAATGTCTCCAAATATTGCCAAATGTTCCTGGAAGAGTAAAATCTCCACCAGTTGACTTTCCTAAGAAAATGGAAAGATGTATCTTGTTGGTAAGTCAGAAGACTTAATATAATTAAGATGTCAATTCTGTAGATTTAATGTATTCCCAATCGACATTCCAGTAGACATTTGTAGAAATTGATAAACTGATACTAAATCTCATAAGAAAATATGAAATATATAGAACATCCAAAACAATACTGAAAAAGAAAAAAGTAGAAAGGTTTACACTACATGATTTAAAGATTTATTATAAACCTAAGTAATCAAAACAATATAGAGTTGGCATTGAGGTAAATAAATAGATCAATTGAGCAGCACAGAGCCTAGATATAGACAGACACAGACACAGACACACAGACACAGACACACACACACACACACACACACACACACAGACACACACACAGACACACAGAGTCAAGTGATTGTCAACAAATTGCAAAAAAACTCAGTGGAGATTTCAACAAATGGTGCTAGAACTGAATGTAAATAAGCAAAAATTGAATGTCAATGTATATCCCTCACACTATATATAAAAATTAACTCAAAGTCTATCAGACTCTAAATGTAAAACCTAAAACTAAAAACAAAAAATAAAACAAACAAAACACACACACACACACACACACACACACAAAACTTCATGACATCTTAGGAAAAAAAACAGCATGGTCCTTAAAAGGAAAAAAATTAAGAATTTCCCTTCTTCTCTCACAAACAGTAACATGGCATTCCCAAATCATATATTTGTTAAGGAACTAGTATGCAGGATATATAAAGAACTCAATAAAGCTGTTAAAAAAATATACACACCAAAAGATTTATGCATGAATATATATAGCTGCTGCTTTAATCACAGTAGCCCACAACTGGGAACAACCTATATAACCATCATACAGTGAACACAGTATATCCATACAATGGACTACTACTCAGCAATCAAAAGAAATGAATTGCTGATAACACATAATGATGAATCTCAAAAATATTACATTATTATATGTAAATAAAGTCACATGCAAGAGTAAATATGGTTTTATTTATATGAAATTCTAAAACAAGAAAAGCTAATACATAGTAAGAGAAAACAATTCGGCGGTTGCCTGGGTCCTGGAGGGTGGGCAGAGTTCGGGGTGAAAAGGAGGTAACTGGAGAATGGGGACAAAGAGACATGAAGAAACTGTCCGTAGTAATAAGAACTGTAAGTTTAACATAGATACATATTATTCTATGTACATTATGCTTAAACAATATATTTTTTTAACTGATTTCGGATTCATAAGAAAGAGGCCTGGATTCCCTTCTACCTAACTTACTACCTCTGCTTTTCTTGGGAACTCACATAGGCTTCCAGTATGTTTCCTCACATAGGAACAGAGATAATATCAAGTCCACATGACGAAGTAAAAGTAGATGTTAAAGGACATTAACTGAAAAATAACATGCAAATATTAATATTATTAACATCTAAAAGTCCTTTTACAGCATAGTTTTTACATGCTACCTTCTACTTCTGTTTTTATTGAAAGTTGTTTCTTTATTGAACAACCTGGAATAACTGAAAAAATTATAATGACTTTGAGATGTTTCTTATAAAAGAAAAAATATTTTAAATCAAAGCAGAGCAATACAAAACAAGAAAAGGAAAATAAGTTCTCAAAAACAAAATAGTATAACTAAAAACGATTTCTAAAGCAATAATTTTAGAGTTTCTTCTATGACTTAAGTAGAAAATATATAGTTTGAGAAGGATTTCTGCACCACTTACATTATTGATTTGGTTTCCACCTTCCAAAAAGGTCATAAAATTATGAAGTCTTTAATATAAAAAGGGCAGATGTATACAAATACTTTTATCATAGAAATAAAGAACACTACAATTTCTTTTTCAGACATTCAAACAACACATTTGCAACCCATACTCCCACAAACCTGAAAGTCATTACTATTTTTGACAAAGTATTTGGCAGAAAACCATAATAAATGCTCCAACTCTGATATTTCATCTGGAAATAGCTGTTTGAATTTAAAGTCTCCCAAACCACAGGGACACATGGCAATAATATAGAATTTTGAACTTCTCTTTTTAAATACAACTTTGGCTGCTTTGGGCTAACTTATTTTACTTCATTTTTATATGAAGACTGTCCAAAAAATATTCAGCCATATAATATAAAAAAATAGAGGCACTTTATGGCTGGATTTTTTTCGGACAGCCCTAGTATATCTGAGAAATGTTAACTAAATCTAGGAAGATTGTTTGAACTTAGAATGAATTTTCCACTTAAAAAAAAGTGGAGATACATATTAGCCTATACCTTACCATATGTTCTAATACTTTTTAAACTAAAATATGACTAAAACATATATTTTAATAAAAATACTAGGGAAATACCCTGATGGCAATAAAAGTAAATCCTTCTGAATGATGTTTCAATCTTTCCTGAATGTTAACATACAGAGATTGCTAGTTGTCCCTCAATATGCTCCTTCAACTTTTTACATAGAAATGGAAATTTCTCAGCCTAGGACAATAGCTGAAATCACATTTCATAGATTCTCTTGCAGCTAGGTGAAACCACATGACTTAGTTATGGACAATGGGATGTGAGCAATAGTAATGCATGCAATTTTAGGGTAATGGCCTAAAAGAAAAGGTACGTGATTCTTTATTTTATCTTTAACTGGGTCCTGTTGCCTGGAAGAAGCTAGAGCAGTCATCTGCACCATGAGGTAAAAACTACCTATTAAAAATTGTGACACAACATGATTAAAGAAAAATGAGACTCCAACATCATAGAGCCAATATATTAATAAAGGACTGCCTGTTTAGACTTTCATATCAGAGAAAAACAAAACTCCATGCTATTTAAGCCAACAATTTTCAGCCTAAACCAGGATCTGACGGTAGGGGCAGAGGAGATGAAGGGAAAGGAAATACAAATAGACTTTACCATAATTCTATAGTCAGTTCTTGTATGTGTATGTGTGTGTTTATTTATCATGTTTAATTTTTTTCAAAACTTAACGTCATTCCCTCATCAGGGCTATTTTTAGAAATATAAAACTACAATATGTTAGATGACTTAAAGTGAATCTTTAAAAATCATTTTAAAACTTTATAAATGAGAAAACAAAGGTGTGAACAAGCTAAATGATGAGCCCAAGATTTATTTTTATCAAAAATAATTAGGTGTTTTTATATGTCTCATAAGAATTTTTTAATGAAGAAACAGAGCAAGCTACGAAAGCAAAATAGGAAGAGGAAGACACTATTAATTAAGATGTATTATTTACATAACAAAGCATATACTACTGTATAATTAGTATGAATTGTGAAAGGCAGAAGGAAAACAATGACACAAAGTACATGCATTATCTCCTGAGTGGGTGAGAGTACTTATAGAGTAGAGAGAATGAGGTGTTGGCACAAGAGAATGCTTTCATCCAGTACAATCTACTGCCAAAGGAAAGGACTGGTGATGGAGCAGGAAGGGTCCCAAAGGTTTGTACTGTACAAAGAAAGAGTTAGTATCTAGCAGGTCTTTCAACACTTATTCCAAAAGAAATTCAACTAAAATAAAAAACATCTATGTTATCTATTAGAACATAAATAAAATTATGGGTTTTATGAGCTCAAAAGCAATCTCATAAGAATTACAGACCCACAGTCCCCACGAAAGTATGTAAGCATCTACATATGCATTATACATTTAAAATACTTCTTCCTTTGGAATTGACAATTCTTTCAATCTGATGAAACACAAGACAGTATTTCCCCCCAAAATCAGTTTTTGAATATAAAAATTAGTAGCTACTTTTTAAAAAATTATAAAAGAACATTTGATACAAATATAAATTTCAAAAGTCTTATATGACTTGAATATTTGAAATGTTCAAGTTGTGCAGTGATTACTAACACAGAATTAGATACATAAAACTTCTTGAATTATGGCAACAAATACCTAAACCCTGACTTGCTGAGGTATGAATCTGGCAACAAATAAACTTAGAACTCATGGAATACACTTTGCCATGAGAGCATAAACTTAGGTCAACAAACAACAGAATTCACTACAGCCTTATGAATTATATCTACATTTATCCTTTTCTTCTAAGTGTAGGAATTCATTCTGGCAATAATTAGATGTGTCATCAAGGAAATGATTATAAACTCCATTTAAACTTTTAGGTCACCAAAGCACAAATAGCCTTAAAAAGTACTCTGCCATGTTTTCAACTGTCTGCATATTTTTGCCAGCTGACAAATTTACAAGATACTATCACTCTGAAATTCAATTTGCAGAAGCTCATCCTGAAGTATTGAGAGAGTCCCATGGCAGTTTTGTCAAATGGACTTGTTTTTCATATGTATCCATAAAGCTGACTGCAGCATCTCAAACTGGAAGTTTTACCTCATTCAAATATCCAAAAATATCTCTCAAGTAAGCCATGCCATGAATAAACTCTTCCTTGTCAAACCATTCTGAAAGTACCCTTCCTTTTTTTCATAAGCAAATTAATAAATTAATAAATAAGGACGCAGCTATCTAAACTGAAACGTAGTGCTTTAACTCATATCCTTTAGGAACCAAAACACTTCTAAATCACTGGGAATCGCTTACTCCATTTCCATTTCTTGAGAAAACCTGATTAAAGGTGGTGGTTCAAGGCTTTGGCTGTAATACAGATGCTTAGTTTCAGAGTGGTGAGCAAGATATGAGTTATGAAGACGTGAAGTTCTTTCGTTATAGAAGCAGCAAAAACAAGATAATGTGGCCAAGCATGGCAGGTGTACCAAATTCCACTTTTCACCATGTCAAAAACACCAAAAGCCTTTCAGATTTCCAAAATATACCTTACAAGCTTGGAATTTGTTATGCTTCAGTATATACAAAATAGGTAAAAACCAGAAATTGGCTGCATAAAATAATGTTAGATGTTACATATACATTCAATTAGAAAGAGCATTTCTCCCAATTTGACAATGATCTACTTCAAAATATTAGAAAAAGCACTCAGGAGTACTATAGTAACATCATTTGAATTATGCTTGGACCACAGAAAAGAACACTTTACAATAAATAAAATTTCAATAGCCAGTTCAAACCTTCCTATTTAACCTATTTTAAATTATTATTTTAAAGACTCAGCATATTGAAACTTACATACATTGGCCACTAATTGGAAAAAGTATTTATCTTCTAAACAGAAATAAATACTAAAGCCAGTGTCTCTATATTATTCTCTATATGATAATATATATTTGAAAAAAATTCTATTTGTCATTTCAAAGGTTCCTCTAATTGATGAAACTTACTCATTCTGAATTAAAGTGGTATTTCTAAAGAATTTTTAAACTTAATTCAGTTGTAGCACAAATTGTCAATAAACCTCTAAATTTAATGTAATAAAAATGGCTCTCCCTTTTTTCTACTATAACACTCATATCTGATTGATAAACCACTGGCAAAAAGCAAATAATTCAATCTCTAATTACCCCATAAAATACACAAACAGTATGAAACTTTTGTTAAATAAATCACACATCTTGATCTGAAATGGTATAGGTACTGAGCAGGACAAGTAGCAGATATCCTTGTATATAAAGCATGCAAGCTTTGTAAAGCTTGGGTCGAGTTAATTTTTTCTAGTTTAATATTTCTAAGTTAGAAAATATAAATGAAACATCTTAATCCCTAATTATAAGTCCTACCATAATTAACTATATCAAATACATTCTAATAGGTAGAAAATGTTACAATTATTAAATACTCAAAGGTGAATACATTATTTTCTTTCTTAAAATCAATGATCCCCAAACTTATTTCAATAGACCTTATCTTAGTGGCTTAAAACCGACTTTATTTTTCAGAACTGCTCATTCATGTATTTATCTCTAAAATATTTATTTAAAAAGCATTAAAAACAACATGTAATTTCCAGTAATTATTTTTCATAATTCATTAATACAAACCATTTCTGTAACTTTGAAACATTTTTCCAACCTGCAAACCAAGCACTTTTCAAACTTCTACTTCTGAGGTATGCTGGGAATAGTATGCTAGTTACTTAAATAATAGCTCATAAGTGCTCTGACATCTTACCACATTTTGCAAAGTTTTACTTACTGAAACATCTTTCAGGTTTTTCTCAATGGAGAAATGCCAAGACTTTTCAGAAAAATTAAACTTGTATGCATCAGCTAGTCCTTCTCTTGACACCAATGCTTTCCTCAGTTCATCGACATATTTCTCTTTTCCCATTGCCATGTCATCAGCTTCTTGGGAAATTGCTGATTCACACACTAAGGGAAACAGTAATAAAAAGTTTTGAAATGAAAAATAAATTTCTAAACATAAACCTATTTACCTGTTGCTCTGTCACTTATAGAACAGAAATTTTAAAAGATCAAATCCCACACCACAAATTTTTAAGCCAAATTATACCTTGTAACTGAACTAGCATTTTTGAGAAACATATTAATTTAGTCTCAAATCTTATCTGAAAAGTATTAGACTCCTTGCATTTTTTTCTCTGTCCTTAGATAAAATACATGTGTTATAAATCACCAGAGAAACTACCATTTTATGTATCTGCTCCTAGGTCATAATTAAAGTTTCCTATGATCATTAATAAGCTCAGTATTTTACTACATCTTTCTTCCTTGCCTCCTTTATTAAAGAGACTAAAATGTCTACACTCTATTTCTCACATAAGTAGAGTTAAAGTAAAAGTGGAATTCATTGTTCTCATCTCATTATTTGCTGAAAATAAAAATGGTGGATGAAAGGAGGTGATGAGGAGAGAAAGAGAAGGGAACTAATACTTCTTTAGTGTCTCCTCTTTGGTATACACGATATTATATATCTGGCTTCCAGTTCTCTCACCCAGGTATATTTAAAGTTGATGCTTTACTCTCCGCAGAGATATTTACTTCAATAATTACGTTTTCAATTTGAGATGTTCTCTTTCTTTTTCATAATATCCTGTTCTTGCCACACCCTCTTTTTAAATATTTGAAGGCTTTAAACATTTAAAATCTCTTTTAGATCAAGGATATTAAGAAATTCCATTTCTTCCATCTGCTGACACATTCTCATTCTTCCTTTTTCCTTCCACGCTTTCTGTTTCAGCATGGCTCTCCTCTAGCCAGCGTATTAAGAACTATGGGCAGTAGAAGTGGTCGAAAATGAAAGTTGCTGGTTTGACATTCTTGGAATCCCTACAGGTTTCACCAGTTCTGGACCAATTATGGAAACAATCAAAGTGTCCTTTGATAGACAACTGGATAAAGAAGTTGTGGTACACTTACACAATGGGATATTACTCAGCCATAAGAAAAGATGAAATACTGCCATTTATGACAACATGGATGGACTTGAGATCATGAAGCTAAGCAAAACAAGCCAGACATAAAAAACCAAGAACCATATGGCTTCACTCATATGTGAAACATAAAACTGAAATCAACAAAGAAACAAACACACGCACACAATCAGTCAATAGTTCAGTGGTTACATGAGAGCAAGAGGGGAAGGAGTGGGAGAAGAGGGAGGAGGACTCAAATATATGGTGATGGAAAAGGAACTGACTCTGGGTGATGAACAAATAATACAACACATAGATGATGTACTGTAGAATTGTATACCTGGAACCTATTTTTTACTAACCAATGTTACCCCAATAAATTTAGCAATAAAAATAAATAAATCAATTAAAATCAATTTCTTAACTTGGTTTTTACACTTGAGGCAAAGAATTCAAATTTAAAACTTCTACCCATACATAACACAGGCTTATTTTTGTAGGAACTTTTATTTATTCATAGTCTTTACTGACTGGTCTAATTCTAATGATGACTTCATTAATAAGATAACACTTCCAAGTTCCTTTCTTGATGTTAAGAGATCAGTTCCAATTCCTTAAGAAGCCTGCAGTCTTCACATCATGCTCAGGTATTACATTCAGTCATTTAGACATATATAGTTCAGATAGTCTATGAACCTAGGAATTTCTCTTTCTTACATTCAAAAGCTGTGATGTGTCTGTTTGTTTTTCAAATTAGGAGATTTAGCCTACATTTGTTTGGAACATGTGTGTGATTGGGTGGTTTCCTATGTCAATTCAAACTACCACAAAGGTAATATGGTTCTATACTTTTATATTTAAAGGTTACATTTATCTCTTTCATTCCTCATAACACTGATAGATATTATTTTCATTTTAAAAATGAGAAAATTGAGGCTCCAAGGAATCAAGTAACTGTCTAGGGTCATGGAGTCAGTAAGTGGTGAAGTTAGGATTCATATTTATGTCTCTCTGGTTGTTTTGATTTTAGGCGAGGCAGAGATATGAGATACTGGATAAATTATTTCCTTCCATGATATTAAAATACACATTATTATGAAATATTACAGAAAATAATGAAATCTTGATTAAATAATCCCTAAAACTGTAACACAGTTTTTATAACTTTGGTCTGTGTGCTATAAAGTATCTTGGAAGCCCCATGACAGGGAATGCGGAAGAGAATCTTGAAATGTACCCATATATATTTCATGACCAATTTTAATAATAAATCTGATATTGAAATAAATCTCAACACAGCCTTTGAAAACAGTTAAGAATAAAAATATATTATACTCTTATGTGATTTCACAACTTCTAAAATACTTTTACATTTTTTTCTCTCTCTGAAGCAGATGCATATTTAAGATGATCATTACTATCAAACCTCTTAACTTTTCAAATACCCAATGAACTCTGCTGAAAAAAAATAAAAATAAGTAGACAAATGTTGCCCATGTGAGGAATAATTTCATATTTTGTATTTGAATAATATTGAAGAATCACTAATACTTAAGAACTATTAATTCACATAGAAATAGAAAACAAATCTGTAGAAACCAAATTTAAGCCAGCTATAGAAAAACATAAAACACACAAAAAAATAAAAACAGATGTTTATTAAAATTATTCTAAATTTTATTAAAATGAAAATATATTAATCTGAAAATATTTAATAGAATTTATTGATTCAATTCATTTATTTAAAAATGCTTAATGAGCATCTAATATGTGCCAGGCACTATTCTAGGCAACAGGGATACAACAGTTATAAAAAGAGACAAACATGCCAGCCTCATGGAGCCTAGATTCAAGTGCTAACATTTTAGATGTCCTCTAATTATGTTACTCTATCCATAAATGCCATGTTGATTATTATTATGGAATATTTCATTTGGGGGAAGAAAAACATGAAGGGAAATAATCTATTTATACATCCCTTTTAAAAACTGTATTTTTAAAAAAGTACCAGTTTTTAAAAAATTCACTTGAACATTTCCTATAGCAACATATGTGAAGTTCTAACTGCCTATTTTGAATCTTGGAAAAACAACTTGACACCAGTTTTGAATTTTGTGCTAAGAACAACTGGAGGAAGCACAGCTGTAAGCATTCAAAGCTCCAAAACCTTCAGTGACCAGGAATAAAAGCCATGGAAATAATAAAATTCAGCAAGGATACAGCTGAATCATATAATATGTTATAAAAAGTGAGCCAACATGATCACAAAACATGAAAATTTTCTCAAGACAGATAGGAGCCAAGAAAGCATCACTTTAAAACTCTGTGGGTAGGTACAAATGTAAGGAAAGAAGATTATTTCCTTTGGATCCTTATGTATAATGAACAAAAAACTGTGCATATCTTAAGTTTGTGTCGGACCTCAGAAGACAAATGGCCTTACTTAGGTTTCCTGATGGTATCATATCATGGACCCACTTCACTACTTCATTTATTAAAAAACCTTTTTCCATTGAGCCCTGTCATATAATCTCTATATAAGTTACCAAATATCAATGTTTAAGATAAATGTAAGTGGATATAATTATTTGATAAAAGAATTAATGAAATTTAATTCAATGAAATTTAAACAACTCCAGAGATGAGTGATACAAGTTTCTTACTGCTGACTGTAATTCTTATAAATCACATAATAGTCATCGATCATTAACCCACGTGGTGACTTAACCCTGTGATATAACCCTCTATAATGTTGAAGTGATGATAGACCACAAGATAATTAGACCCCAAAACATTCATTAGATAAAACATTGCTAATGGAAAAGAAATCAGTGAGTTTAGTGTGTGGGAGATTAAAAGGAACCCCACATCCTTTTAATTTCACTCAAATGAAAAGAGAAAAAAAAATTATCCAAATTGAAGGTTGCAGCAATCAAAAAGTTGTACAAAAAAACAGGATGAGGTATAGGAAGGAAATCCATTTTCATGTTTCAATTATTTAATTGTTTCAATGTTCTTAATCATGTTATTGTCTATCTATAAAGTGCCAAATCAAATTATATTTATGTAATAAGCTCTAACATGGAAACAATGTTATATTATTTGGTTTCATATTTTGTCCCAGAAATTTAAACAAGAAAATGGAAATGAATAATGAAAGTATAAAACATATGTAGGATTTAAAACTTTATTAGATATCTTTGAAAATAAAATGATCATATAAAGTCCACTGTAAAATTTTGTTTGAAAACTTCTTCAATACAGGAAGCCAACCCACCAAAGGATACAGAAGTTTGATATTACACTTTTGTCACACTAAATGCCATTAGCTGAATAAAAAATGATACAACATACTGCATTTATAATCAGTGCCAACAATAAATATAAAACTGGAGTTTACATCTAAAAATATGCTAACTCTAAAATAAACAGTTCACTTTTTTCCTAACCCATTTTATACATTTGAGGTCTCCTTTCATTCTTTCTTCCAAAGAATATCCATTAAGCATTTAGGTCCTAAAAACTGTTTAAGGTACATATATAGACAAATCAGATGTGTTTCTTGCTTTCAATGGACCTACTCGTAGTCTAGTGAAATAATATGCTTATTAATCATATTAAGAAAACGGCCAGTACTTTTTGTATGACATGAACAAAATGACTCATAATGTAAAATTAACTTAAATTTCCACTTAAATTAAGATTTAAGTGTTAATGAGATTACTCTTTTGAATGCTTAATGATTCAAAAACATTTAAACATATAATTATTGTTCTTTGCCTTGGTGAATGAGGGTTACTGACTGGATTCAACTTTAATCTTCTCCTTTAATAATTAAGGCTCTTAAAGCACCTCAAGGTCCTCTGTTTGACCATAACTTTTCATTATACAGAATAAGCCATTTGTCAATTAGAAATACCTAAATTATAAATACAGCATTCCTTACATAAAAGTAACAACTTGGACCTGCATCTTACTGTGTTGTGGGAAGTGCTCTTCTCTTCCAAATGATGAGAATTTAACCTACTGCCAGGGTCTTCAGTTTTAGGGTGCATCTCCTTCACCCTAAAACAAAGCTATTGTCACCTGGGTACACTTCAACCAACACACATAGAGCTAACCTGACAAATTTTCCTCCACTCCTACACTACAACAACCAACTGACTCCTCTTACATAGAAATTTATGACTTAACTAGATACCATATGTAACAGGTATCTAGGTATCTGCAAACATTACCCTTGAAATTTCTTTTATATCAACATTACTTGCTCTGTCATAGATAAAAGAGAAAAAAGAAAAAAGAAAAATCCCACAAGTATAAATTCAGCTAGAATGCATTGCATAATAGAATTTTTAACATTCAAGAAACAATTTCAATGTACATAATTTTAAAAGATGATATAATTATAGTAACACATTTTAAAGAAATATTTCAAAAGTTGACAAAATATACAAATAGTATGTAAATTAACATGAGAAAATCATTTTACCTAAAACATCATTCATAATCCTAGAAATAACTGTTGCACAGCTTTAGAAATAGTTTTTAAAATCTTCTGATAAAATACTTTAGAAGAATATTAAAACCTTGCTATATAAGTAAAGCATAATTCTAGATTTTTGGCTTCATATCTGCCATGTTCCATAAATCATTTCAGGGCCATTCCCTTTTAAAAATGATTATCACCAAAGATAAAAATAATAAAAGGTTATTTCACAAAATAATTGCCAAATCCCATATATAGGTTTGAATCTTGCATTATAAAGTTTTAGGCTGTGAGCTCTGTTTTGCTACAAATGTGATATGCATTTACGGGAAAATAACTCAAAACACTATAAGTATATGAAATAAAAAGAAAAGCACCACTACCCTACTCCCTCAAGCCAACACAAACAATCTTCCCAGCCAAACTGCCTTCAAATATTTCCCTTCTAATATTTCCCTGAAGTCCAAAGAAAAGATACATCTAAAAAGTACTATTAATATTTATGTTTTGTATAAAGATATCATTTAAAAACTCCAACCAAGAACTAAGGCTCAAATGGTAACCAGAATTTGCTAGGGCCCATGTTTATTTCTCTGTCCTTCTAATAATAATAATTATAGAACATGGCATTAAATATTACAAATCTATTATATAAATTAGACAGCAATCATAGTAAGTAAAAGCAATCATTTAATTTTATCCAACATCCATTAAAGAGACGCTTTAATTTGAAATGTCACTAAAAATGGAAAAATAGCAGGTTATTGAAATTTTGCTTTTAATATTACCTGTCCCGGTCCAGGCTGACTGACCATCAGTAAGTGTAATAACAAAACCAGATCCCAGTGTTTTCTCCCATGAGACTTGTAGGAAATGAATTATATCAGGTTCAGAAGCAAGACAGATTCTACTTATTTTTCTCTCCATTTCTGTTCACCTATTACAGAAGAATAAAATTAATATTTCTGTAAGAAACTGTGACTATCAAATAGTGGTGCTTTCCATATTAGTATCTCAGCTCCATAAAGCACCAAGAAAATAAGTTAAAAAAAAAAACTATAATAGTTAAACAACTACCAAACTCAGTAAATCACAGTTCTGTACAATATGGATTCACAGTTTTTACAGATGAGAAAAGCAGAGGCTCATAAATGGTGAATGATTTGCCTAAGTCATGTAGCTGAGTAAAAATTACTATCTCTAACAATAAAAAGGTAAGTGTTCTGCATGAGTTGATAGCCTGTTTGTCTGGAGAAAGACTATGTGAAATGAAAATAGAGAAAGCACAAAGATTAAAAAAAGAAAATCTCGGAACCCAACAGTTAGCAGTACTCAGTCAGTCATTCCTACTCCAACAAAGTGTCCAAGCTCAGTGACTCATCCAGCCCACTGAGATAGGAATACTCTGTCATAGAGATGTGTGAAAACGAGCTATCACAGCCTAAGGCCAAAAAAGTTTCTTTTTTGCGTTTTTAAAACTTTAATACACAGGGAAGTATTATACACAGGGAAAAGTACATACATCAAAAATGCAACTTGATAAATTTAACATTGAGCAAATCCATGTAAGCAGTACCTACCTAGATCAAGAAGATTACCACCTAAGAACTCACTCTCATTAATACCTCCCTGCCAGTCACTATGTCCCCAAATATCCATTCTTCTCACTTCTAACAGAAATTAGAATTTGAGTGGTTTTGTACTTTTACATAAATATAATCACATAGCATGTTTTATTTTTGTGTCTGGCTTCTTTTGCTCAACATTATATTTGAAATGTTCATCCATATTATTTCTTAGAGTTGTAGATCATTCTCATGGTTGTATAGTATTCCATTAAACCTGTTATTGATGTTTTATTGATTTGTTCTTTCTTTTTTACTTGTTTTTTATATTTTGGATATAAATCTTTGTACAGATATACGACAGCTATCCGGAAGAAAATCCAGCCATAAATGCCTCTATTTTTCATATTACATGGCTAAATATTTTCCTGACAGCCCTTGTATATGTACTATAAATATATTCTTCCACTCTATAAGTTACCTTTTCATGCTCATAATGGTATTTTTGGATGAGAAGTTCTTAATTTTAATCAAGTTGTAATTTATCTATATATTTCAGTTATAGTTATACTTTTTGTGTCCTGCTTAAGAACTCCTTGGTCACTAAGATGTTCTCCTATGCTTACCTAAAACCTTTGTAAGTTTAACTCTCACATTTAGATCTGCAATTCATCCAGAATTAATTTCTGTACATTATTTCAGGAGGGAATCAAGACATACTTTTTGACATGGACATCTAATTGACCCAGTACTATTATCCCTTAAGGACTATTCTTTACTGACTGCACTGCTGTGTTGCCTTCGTGATCAGTCATGTGACCAAATATTGGTACAGCGTTCAATTTTGTTTGTTTTTGCAGGGATGCAATTTTATATTTTATATTTGGCTTGTCAAGGTTACACTGAACTGTAATTCTGTTACTGTGATCCAGCACATTTATAATCTCTCCCTGACCATGTCACTTAAAAATTTGGTAAACCTCTCTTCTAAGTATTAAAACCATTTATGTAAAATGTTAGCAGGATAAGCTCAAGCATAGACTTCTTTGGCTTGCCATTAGAAACCAGCCTCTCGCAGACATCAATCACAACTCAATGAGTCTACTGCTGCTATCTCCACTGAAGTCACAAGGATTCACAAGGGTTCTTTGTAAAGCTACCTATTCTACCAGTCTAGCAATTTTTTACAAAAGGAAAATAAATTGAGACTGAGGCTTCTTCTTAGCAACTTACTCTCATTTCTAATGATAAGGGGTTCTTTTTCTATGAATTCAAAAACCATACTTCAGGTAATTCACTTTAGAATCTTGCCCAGAATGATGTCAAATGTACTAGTCTGCAGTACATATTATTTAGTTCAAAGTAATAACTATTTTTTTCTAATACTGGAATATCATCTGACCATGTGCACTTCATTAAGAAATGCATACGCTGTTGAAGCTAACAAATAAAGCTAAAGAAATACCCTAAGAATTACAAAAATGCAAAGAAAAAAACATTTTAAGTCAAAAACAGTAACAAAGCACAAACTTCAAAGATGGAAAACTACAGAGAATTATTCTTTAATCATGTAACATGAATCTCTTACTAGATGATCCTTAGAAAGATAAAAGAATATTCTTTAATCCACAGGGAAGAGAGTAAAATTGCTTCAAATTTTTATGACCAATATACATAAACGCTATAAAAATCCAGAAGTAAATTATTAATTAGCATTTCATTGACAACTAAGTTTTAATAAGAGCAAAATTTTAAATCAGGACTTTTAATTTGCTTTTTTTCAATTTAAAACTATCATGTTCTCATAAATGAAGCATCATATTTTTCTCAATTAACAAATGAATATAAAATAAAAACAACTGACTTTCTCAGCTCTTCACAAAACAAGGCAAACTTACTATAGATCTCTATCTTTTGGGGTGGGAAGGATGCTTAATTATGGAATGCTAGAGATATACTACCTTACAGCACAAGGAAGCAGAGAAACTTCCAAAATGAAAAAGGAAAACATATAAAATTAAGAGTATAAGACACCTCCAAAAGAATAAATTAGCAATAATCCTAACTTCTACCTAAAGTTCACTCAGAAAAATATTTCTTATTCTTTCCAGTGAAACACAAACTTTTAAAATTACCATACTTGTAGCCATATCAATTAAGTATACTAACATTTAAAACTTTATATGGTTGACTATACATCATAACCACTAAAATAATAATTTTTAAATATTTTTAAAAATTTTTAAATATTTCATCTAATCAAAATTTTTTCCTACTTTGAGGCCTTTTTTGCCTAGATCTGCTTAATTCTAAAATGCTTTATCCATGTGTGAATATTTATTTTAGATCAATTAGTCACTACACTTAACATGCAGTAAATTACTCACCTGCTCTATAATCCTTAAAATTGCTGGAGAATGCGTTACTGTTTTACTATGCCAGTCACTGAAAAAAAAATCCATTAGTTAGAAGCTTACATAATTCCAATAGGTCCAAATCCCACATTTCTGGGGGGAAGGAGGGTAACAGAAACTATTTATGAAGGCCATGTTTTGCCTCTATAGAATTCATATTCAAACACACAAACACAGATTATTTCTTCTTCAATGTGCCTCATGAACCATGGCTATTGTTAGCATTTAATGTAACTTCATGAAAGAAAACACAGCACTTAGAATTACTATTCTAAAACAGCAGTTGTTTTCACAGCTATTTTTTTTTTTGCCATATTTGAAGCAAGTCACAAATTTTACAGTATAGAGACACATTAGTTTAAAACTCAATACTCCAGACGCCTCCCAGTAACTCATCCTACTTTCACAATTTTATAAAGGGCTTTAATCTCAGTATTGTTAAAAACATATTTAGGGTTCAGATTAGCTTTAACAACAGCTTTGAATTACTCATGTGTCAAAGATTTTCCAATTTTTTGATTAACTTTAGGTACTCATCACAAAAATGAAATTATATTATTTTAAAAATTCTATTATTTTAGTAAACTCAGATTTAAAACTATGGATGCTACATGTGAGCCATGTTTAAGTGCTTACCATATTAATAGACTGTATGTGACCATTCAGTTTTCTGTAAGTATTTTGTGTCTCAAGTAGCCTTAGGAATGTTTTCTTTTTATATCAACTGAGTCTTAATTTCCTGATAATACATTATTTGAATTAGTTTTAAAGGTACTTAATTATTTTCCTTACTGAAGTCACCCTCTCATTAAATCTCAAGCACAAAATATCTAAGAATCAATCATAGAGAAAAAAAGGATAACTTGGAATATTTTTAAGATTCAGTAAGAACACGTCAACAACCTCTGCCTTCACCAGCCCTATAAATGAAAATAGTCAGCCATAGTTGTTTTTGTTTTTGGTTGGTTTGCTTGTTTTTTTGCCTCAAAACTACTTGAAGAAAGTGGGTGGAAGCCTCTTCAGAGGGACTGATTGATTAGGGTCATAAGAAAGCCTGGGTTTTGTTTTTTAAGGCATTAAAGGTCAAGACTAGTATCAGCACCTCTCCTAGCCAGAACCAAGGATCTAAGACAAGCTGCAGGTGGAAACAGTTGGGTCCCACCCCAGTTTGTACATCAGTAGCTTTATTGAGGCTAGAACAGTTGAGAATTGAGAAGCTTATCTTTAGTACTTTGTGTCTTTGATACTTGGCTTCTCTCTTAGAAGAGAAATGTTGTTGGCTGGTATGCAATTGATGTGATCTACACTCTGAACAAATACCATTCACAGTTGCCTCTGAATAAACAAGACACTTTTTAAATTAGTTTACAAAGAATTTTGTATGCCCTTTTGGATGCTGATAAGGAGCAGTGCAGAAGCCAACTCTCTTAGGTCAGTTCAAGTTAGTGACAACACTGTATCATTGATAACACCATTTTGAACTTGAGCTTCTTTCATTTTCCTTTATAGTAAGTTGTGGCTTCTTTTCAAGTTGCTTGGGCTGCAGGTGTTCAAACTTCTCAGCTATGCCAAGGAGTTCTACTTACAGATCATAAAGGGCTAACTGCATGTTCTAATGAAGCAATTAACTTAAGTGGCCCCTTGTTGAGAAAAGTAGACCGATACCTAAAGTGAGTTCTGAACAAAGATTAGCACACAGTAACATGCTGTTAATAGTCTGTAATTAGATTCCTAATCACATTATTTTGTTTGACCTAATTTTATTTTAAAAAAGAAAGAAAATTCAAATTGTAAACCAAATGTGTGGTGGTAAACTTTTTCAGAGTTCTATCACATGATAAAAATTCAAGATTAGAGTCATATTCGAGGGTTGTATGAAAAGTATTCAGCCATGTAATACAAAAACTAGAGGCATTTAAGTCTGGATTTTTTTCTGGATAGCCCTTGTATAAATGCCAGGAAAAAAAAAAATGTTTAAGTGGTATTCACTAGGCTATTCAGTTTTGATACGAAAACATGATACAACAATACAGGAAAACTAAGTGTAAGGAAAAAGACATTTCCTATCCGTTTAGTATTTCTAAGAGCATTGACTATTCATGTGTATCTTACCAGATTTCCCACATTGCAAATTTTTTTAATTTAATAATTTATTCCTAGCATATTCACTATTAAATAGCAATGTCAACTTTCTGTTTGGTGTTATCTATCTGACTATAGGGTAAATTAAGGTTTTATTTATTTATTTATTTATTTATTTAGGGAAAAATGACCACAAAATCAATTTAACCTTTAAATTTTCAAAGCAATTAAAACAAAAACATCGAAGCTAACCTTCTATAAAAGAAATGTTTTCCTGAAATAGTTTTCAAGTTAAAACTTTCTAAATTTTAAGGGTAAAGAATTTACAGGACTATTAAATACCTTTGTAATCATGTTAGGATTGTCTCCATTCTACTGATTTTGAAGATGACTGGTTCAGTTGAGATTTTCCTGGTTTTAACACTGTTAAGTCCCATGTCCTAGGAAACCTCCCAACCCCAGGCAAACCTCAGGATGGCTGGTTACTCTAAGAGTAAAATATAGTTAAGACTGTGGGCACAATCTTATTCAAATATTTGTAACAGATGATGGTCAAAGACGACACTAAACTGGCAAATATACGCTTCAGAAATAAAGCATTAGAAATATAAAATAAGTGTAAAAACTAAGCCTTCTTTGCCATGGACATAGTCCATGCTCAATTACCTCTTATGACTGAGGAATGTCAGCTGCTGCCATTCCAAATATCATATTACTACTATTCATTTCCTTTGCTTATCTTTTACAATCACCATTAATAATCATTAGTTTCAGTGATTCATTTAAATTTCACTTCCTCTTCCTTCTTTTCTCTTACCCAATGAAGTATTTAAAAACAATAAAATGGTCTGAATAAATTTTCCACATAAATTCTAACATGCAGATTTCCAAAATGCCCTTAAAATTGAACTCAATGTTCCAAGACCATGACTTCCTTTATATTCATCAAATAGACAATCTTGATTACAAATAACAGCAGATAAATGAGAGTATGCTTATCATTTTGGAAACTGGCTAAACTTCCACAAGAACACTTCAGTTCTAATCACAGAGTTTCATTTGAGAATGACTAAAGAGATAAGATAGTACCTGAAAAAAAGACAGTCTTTTTTTCAATAAAAATTTGGTAATTATGATTTAAGCCTCAAAATGTTGACACCTCTCTTATATTTTAATTTCAGAAGAATGAGGATGTTCCTATGAAACACCACTAGTTAAGCTTATATATGTTTTTCTACTTAAAGTATGTGCTGCCCTGAACTGAAATATAACTAAAGGCACTCGCATGGAAAAGGAACACGTTGGCACTATACCTTTTTCCCATTCACAAATCCAACATTTACTTACAAATCTACCCATTTATCTCCCTATTTTCTAACAGCAAATAAGGAGGTGAATGATAACACTGGATTACAAATGTAACTTAATCCAAAAAAAAAATCACAAAATCCTTTAACATATCATCAACTGGTAAAATTACCTAATTCATTCATACAAAAACATTTTTAAAAACATATGAATTTGCCAATATTTAACAATTTTTAATCTACAAAGAATGGCAACTTTGCATGGTTCAAATAATAGTTAAGTTATAACAGCTCATGAGGACTACATTCCTAAATGGATGAATATGCACACTTCCCATGCAGCAATTTCTCAGACTAAGTCACTTTCAACCACATCTCTGAATATATTTTGGACAACTCTATTGGGCGGAGGATCCAAGATAAATGCAAACGTTCAATTCTGAGTCCTCCTGGGTGATGCAGTCTCAAACTGAACTGAAACTCATACCTGCTAAAATTTAAATCAAGCCTTATATTTTTTAAAGCAAGACTATAAGTCCTAATGTCTCCAGGGTCTATACTTATGGGTAAGTTCCCCTTTATCCGTGGGGGACCACCCCCCTCAGTTAATTCCACAGATAGTAAACACAGAGAATATCAAACCATACATATACTATGTTTTTTCCTATGCACACATACTGATGATAAAGTTTAATTTATAAACTAGGTACAGCAAGAGATTAACAGTAACAAAATAGAACAAGTATAACAAAATACTGTAGTAAGTTATAAGAGTGAGGTCTCTCCCTCTCTCAGAATATCTGGAATTTTCCATTTAGTATTTTTGGACAGCAATTGACCACAAGGAACTCAAACCACAGAATGTGAAACCTTGGATAAAGAGGGGTCTACTGTACATTTATTTGTTACATTAGAAATGGAGACTGCAGCTAATGGGAAACCACAAGTAACCATGTAAAGGTGGCAACCACTACTCAGTGCAAACTGTTAGCATGGATAAGAACTGGTCGTTGGTGGTCTGCCATTCTGATTACTCAAGAAACTCCTATTTTTTATGCAGAAGTCACCTTTTAAAAGCTGGCCGATATTTCTTTAAAAAATACTTCGTGTATGTGGCATAAGAAGAAATATATTTGGTCTTTGTCCCCCAGCGAGCCCCTAAAACTTTTGGAATTATCTGAGTTATGATACTGTATTTTGTTATTCATGAGGAGCCACTTTCAGTCACCCTAGTGTTTAGGCTGATGAGGTGACTTAGGGCCAGGTCACTAGATAGCCTCAGGATGGGGTTGGTCTTCAGAAAGGCCAAATGATTAAAGAGCTGGCACTTTAAGCCTCACCTCACTCACCCTCCAAAGAGAAGGAATGAGCTGGAGATTGAACTTTATAAAAACTGTGAAACAAAGAAATTTGGGCAGCTTCTGGGTTGGTGAACACATCAATGTATTGGGACTATGGCATGCCTACTGAGGGCATGGAAGCTCTGTGCCCTGATCTCACATACCCTGCACTATGAGTATCTTCTATTTGGTTGTTCTTCAGTTGTAACCTCTACTAACTACAGCAGGTCCTCAAATAAGGTCATTTCATTCAATGTAATTTCATTATAAAACTGGTAAGATGCATAGGAACTTTATCGTATGGTAAAAATGCTTTCATTATATGTCAATTCACTTAAAGTCCTAGAGTATATCGATTATGTTAAGTGAGGACTTACTGTAAAAGTGTTTTCTTCAGTTTTGTGAGTTGTTCTAGCAAGTTATCAAACCTGAGAAGGTGGTCATAAGACCTCTGATTTATAGGTCAGAAGTGCAGGTGGCCCAGAACTAGTGACTGGCATATGAACTAAAAGCAGTCTTAAGGGACTGAGCCCTTTAATTTGTAGAACTGACATTAGCTCCAGGTAGACAGTTTCAGAAATGAACTGAACTGCTGGACACCCACCCAGTTTGCATTGGAGAATTGGAAAATTAGTCATTGGTGCTGGAAATCTCCCCAATGTGCCAAACAAAATACCCTTTGACCAGCTTTTAACATTATGGATGTATAACCTGTACTAAATTTGAAAACAATTCCTTTGTCCTTTAACTCTTGGAGTGGGGAATCTTTACCTGACAATGTCACTGGATAAAGCAACACAGATGGCCTTTCAAAAACACCACTGTGATTTTTAAAATATGGTAGTCCAAGCATATGTATTTATTAGATCCCACCAGATGCCAGTTACTACTCCAGGTGTTGGGAACAGGAAAGTTAGTCAAATAAACATGTTACAAAATGTTGTGGTATAAGCCATAATGAGATAGTAAAAGTGACAAGGGAACCTACATCACACACCAAGACTGACAGAAGCACGGGAAGCTTTCTGGAGGAATTGAGTTCTAAGACCTCAAGGATAAGTAGGAAGAGTTCTGAATTCACCATCACTAATTACCCTTTTGCCTAGGCGTTATCTTCTCCTAAGATAGCCACCTCCAGTTTCCACTTGTGAAAATCTACCCATCCTTTCAAGCCACAAAGAACTGCAATTTATACACCTTATTTAAATCCTGATTTAACTATAAAATTTATGCAATAATTTGAGAAATTTCTAGACAGATTATATATTTGATGGTATTAGAAAATTACTGTTAAATTTTTAGGTGTGTTAGTAGAATTATGATTATATCTTCCAAAATGTTCTTAATTTTTAAAGATTTATGTAAGAATGTTTACATGAGAGGATATGATGTCTAAGATTTGCTTTAAAATAATTCAGAAAACCCACCCACCTCCCATGTAGCAGCAAGGCCAGATCACAGTCCTGCCCACCCTTATGCTGCTGCTTTGGCCCTGCCACAACAGGCAAGCACACAGCCCACACAGGGGATGCCCCTTGAGCACCTGGCTATAGTAGCCAAGTGGGATTGTGCTTCTGGGCCCCACGAGACATCTATTGTACAAGGCCACTTTTTCAACATTTTGAGAGGTAGCTGATCCACAGAATGAGAGAGTCAGGCAAAATGAGGAGACATAGGAATATATCCCATACAAAACAAGACAAAACCTCAGAAAAAGAACTTAATGAAATGGAGATAAGCAATCTACCTGATAAAGAGTTTGAAGTAATAGTCACAAAGTAATGGTCATAAAGTTGCTCATCAAATTCAGAAGAATGGATAAATATGATGATATCTTCAACAAAGATCAAAATTATGAAAAATGATTCAAAACAGAAGACAGAACAGGAAAAGGAAATTCTTTTTAAGCAAAGATATTTTAAGGGACCTTTGTGACAAGTGGGATAATATTTGCATTATAGGGGTCCTAGAAGATGAAGAAAAAGAGAAAGGGCTTGAAAACTTATTTGAAGAATTACGGGCTGAGACCTTTCCTGATCTGGGGAAGGAGACATCCAAGTCCTGGAAGCCCAGAGAGTTCGAAATAAGAAGAACCCAAAGAGATACACACCAAGACATTATAATTAAAATGGTAAACATTAAAGATAAAGTGAGAATCTTAAAAGCAGCAAGAGAAAAAACAACTTGTTACACATCATGGGAAACTCCACAAGGCTAACAGCACATTTTTCAGCAGAAATGTTGCAGCCAGAAGAAGGGAGTAGCATAACATATTCAAGTGCTGAAAGAAAAAAAACTTCCAACAAAGAATTCTCTCTCTGGCACAGTTATTATTCAAATTTGAAGGGGAGATTAAAAGAGTTCTCCAAATAAGCAAAAGCTAAAGGAAACCAGCTTTATAACAAATGTTAAAGGAACTTATTTAAGCTGAAAGAAAATGATGCTAATTAATAAAAAAACATGCACAAGTAAAAATCTCACTGGTAAAGGTATATATAGTAAAGCCAGTGAATCACTAGTAAGTTAGTAGGGCAAGTATGAAGGTTAAAAGACAAAACTAGTAAAATTAACTGAACAATAATCAGCTCAGGAATGCATAAAACAAAGAGATGCAAAATGTGACATCTAATGTATAAAACGTAAGGATAGTAAAAATGTAAATTTTTTTAGTGTATTCAAATTTAAGTGACTAACTTAGAAGGGACTGTTACATACATAGAATATTATATAAATGAAATGAGATGGGCATAAATTGATATCTGTTGTGCTAAGATACATGGGAATTCATTATTTTCTCTACTTTTATATATGTTCAAACTTTTCCATAATAAAATATATAAAAGAAAAATTTTAATATGTGGTATTTGAGCATTAGCTTGATTATATCTGTTACAGGGGTGGCTTTTTTTAAAAAAAGTAATTTATTAGAAATTTATTCTTAAATAATTTAATACTTCAAAACTTAGAAACCTGTCTAAAGAACTATTGGCCTCATATGGCTCTTTGGTAAACTTTCTATCTGATAAGCATTATGGCAGGAACTCTGGGGTATAATGCACTGACAAATTTTGTAGTGCAACACTGAATCAAAAATACTAAAGATAAATAATATTTTTTATACGCAACTGAAAATCTGATAATCAAAAATATCTGAAAATGTTTCAATATTTATTGGCTATGTATTAATAATTTATTCTTAAGGCCAAAATGAGTAAAATTTAATATAACAAAATGTTCAATAGATGAACCACTTCATATGTACAAGGGCTGTCCAGAAAAAAACACAGCTATAAATGCCTCTATTTTTCTTATTACATGGTTGAATACTTTCAGACAGCCCTCATATATTCATATGATTCCATGTAATACCCACAATAAAAAATCAGAACTAGAATCATATCATCATACATTTTTTTAACCAATATGAATCTAATATCTATTATAGTTCCTGGCATATAATCAAAGTGCGACCTTACCTTAAATGGTTGAATTCACTTAATCTGTCCTAATTTGAATAGTTCTTGCTTATACTATTTCTTCTCAGTCCCTTAAGAAACATAGGTTCCCAAATGAAGTATTCAGCCTTGTTACCTATCACTAAACATTGGTCAAAGAACATCATCAACGTCATAATCCATGTCCCATTGCAATTCAGGTTAAAGGTATCATTCATCTAATAGTTAGAGAGACTTTGCTGATTTTTGCTACCTAAGATAGACTTTCCCTGCTTGAAGCAACAAAACTCACAGTGACGCCATTTCTGCTTTTCTCACTCCACAGGCTTTGGGCAAGCTGACTTTGGCCCCACATTCCAGTAGAACACAGACCTACACTAAACCAACATTACATTGTAATCCCCAGTAACCGATTCAGAGATGAGTACATGATTCAGAGAAGAGCACTTGATTCAAGTCAGGTTAACTCAGACCAGTAAGTCTTAATTTCAAGACTTTTATTTGCATAATAAAGGATACAGATTCTTCTCTACTGATTTGGTGTTATGATACTGAACCCAGAGCTGTTGACAATAAAACCAATGTAGCAAAAAAGTGGAACTGAGGGGTGGACAGCAGCTCAGAACTGATGCCAACAACACCAGAATCGAGATCTAACCATGGATATTTTAGGTATGAGGCCAAGAAATTCCTTTTTGCTTAAGCTCTCTGTATCAAGCTTGGGATTCATAGAGATTTCTGGGTGAATCCTCATTGTCATTCACTTGTGGCGCGGACTTCAGGAAATTATTTAATTCTCTTAACCTCAGTTATCTAATAGTACCTGCAAAACACTTGTAAGTGTATATCCAGTGATACTGTGTACCACACACTTTGGGAAACACTGTATTAAACTCATATACTCAACACCAAATAGAAGCTTTACATTTTAAACTTAACCTGCTTATACTCTCATCAGTCTAAAATACATGACATTTTGAAAACACTGGACAACTTTCTTATCACTACATAATAAATAACTAGTAAATAGATGGTTCAAGAAGGCAACCAGTGAATAGTTTGCATAAGGCTCCATTAATTCTAGAAAAAAAAATTATGTTTATTCAAAATAAAGCTTCAAGTCTTGGTTATATGGCAAAATGTGTTTTCCAAGTTTAAAAATTACTAATTAAGAAGTATAATGTTTTCTCCTTAAAATTCAACAACTAACTTCAAAATATTGGCAAATTGTCTCTAGAAGATCAATCGATTTAAAATTTTAAAATGTGTTCCTTTCTCTTCCATCTTTAATATACTAAAACTAGGTTAAAAACATTTTACGAATCTCTAAGTAAATTTTGTTTTTTGTGTTTATCAAGAAACAAATAATAGTTATGACGGAATGACTGCAATTGTACTTTGCAGCCATTCTTCACAATATAAACATAACACTGTGATGTGGTTAAATGATTAGATTGTTAAATAGTAACAAACTATAGAAATGACCCTGGAAAGTACAGTCTTTGTATTACGAAATAAAAGCCATCAGTCTCTGCTATCAGAAAAGAAAAGCAATGAGAGGAGCAGTCCTGATAGCCATGGTTTATGATCTTTTAGGATTGTTTTAGGACTATCATTTTAAAAATGTAGTTTAACCTTCTCCTAGAAGGCTACAAAACAAATGTTAAGATTGTGTGGTTCCAATGACTTGATATAAAAGCTCCAAATGTCATTCTACTCTGCATCAAATGTTCTGTTATATCACAGTGAAATTCATATGGGAATTAACAGTGGTGATCTGTGATTTACAAACAAACACAGTGACATTACTCACTCTTTACACCACAGATTTTCTGAAACAAAGTTCTCAGACGATAACCAGGACAAATTTCCTTATCACATGTAATCTTGAGAAACTTCTTATGTGTTTTTCTATTGCTTATAGAAAGTTTTAGTTCCCAAAAGTAATAACTAAGTCATGACTTGGGCCAGTTTCCATAAGAATAATGCTTAAAATGAAGAGGTCAGTTCCTAAACACAACATTAAGGCAAGATTTTTTTTTAATTCCATTTATAAATGAGTATCATAGCACAACTAAATTTACAAAGTTATAAATTACAGCCATGCTCTCATTTAGAAAGAACACTTCAGCTAAACCTACATATGGAACTACATCAGTATATTATATAAGCATCTACCTACAACTTACCAAAGAAACATCCATAAATTTTTTAAAATTAACTTTTTAAGTGCCCCCACATTTAGACAGATGTTACCCTATTTTCCCAGAGCAGCTGTTCATTTGGACATGTTCCTTATTTATTGATATACTGTGTTCAGAGCTAGGGTCATATTTCTTAAACAGGAACTTGGCAACTTCCAAATTCTTGGTAAATATTGACATATCTCAACATGTCAATATTTATACTGTCAGGAGTTTGATGAGTTTCTTCAACAATGGTTGCATCTCATTTCTTAGCAGCCTCTTGTTTCTGTTCCAACAAAGCAAGGTCTTTCTTTATTCAATAAAATCCTCATTGACTATTCAGAAAAAATTACAAGAAAGCTAAAAGCATTCTCTCACACAAAGCCCAGAGTAAGCTCCTTGCTCATTTCAACATTTTGGTCACTTCTGCGGAGTGAGCAAAGCTCATAGAAATCAGGCACAAATTCAGGAGTGTCCTCCAAGTAATAGTTGTTTTTGATTATTTAATCTCAAGCCTGATCATCATTTCAACCCCACTACTGGGGTAAAAAGCCACTGAAACCCTCTCAGAATTTATAGTTAAATTATTTCCTTTTTTTGTTAGTCCTAAATGCTAGGCAAAATTATAAAAAATTGGTTCACAGGAGGGGTGTCCAACCATTTGGGTTCCCTGGGCCACATTGGAAGAAGAAGAATTGTCATGGGCCACACATAAAATACATTAACTCTAACAATAGCTGATGAGCTAAAAAAAAATTAAAAAAAAAAAAAAAAAAAGGCCCTGGGCATAATTTTTATGTTTTAAAAAAGTGTACAAATTTGTGTTGGGGCTCATTCAAAGCCATGCTGAGTCACAAGTTGGACAAGCTTGGTTTACAGACTACAATAGCAATGATGATATTCAGAGGGCAGTTTGAATTCAGAATGCCTACCATAAAAGGTAGTGGAAAAGTTAACAAATTAATCATTATTAATTGAATCTTAAGAGCAACTTTCCATATCACTGGGAAAAAATCTTTGCAATATCTTGTAAATACCCTAGGATTTCCTAATGAAAAACAAGCAAAAGTTTAATTTACAACTATTGGTAGTATTGACATCTATATAAAAGCATGAATGCCTCAGGAGCAGTTCAGAATTCTAGCATGGGTTTCTTCTTTTGGGCAATGAAAGTCTCAATGGTGCTTTTCTCCCAAAAAGAACCCAATTTCATCATCAACATCAAAAATTTGCTGACTATAATAACCTTCTGTTCATTGATTTCAGACAGTGTCTTAGGAAAAAGCACAACTTACTTTCTCATTACCACTGGCAGTTTCACAAATGATAAGGAGCATATTGCACAGGGCTATGAAATATATTAAGTACCTCCTATTTGTCTAAAAAGAAACATCCCTCTGTTATTTTAAAGACAGTCACCTTTCTCCTGGAAAACAAGGTATAGTAAATAGAATCTTGATTTTATACTCAGAAGAGCCAGATTGAAATCAAAACTCTTACCGCTTCAGAGCAGTCATGCTATTAATGCATTAAAATGTTCACTGACTACCTATGTACAGGCTTTGATATCCCAAAGATGAGTGGGACACATTCCCAGCTCTGTAGTGAGACAGAAACACCTGAAAAGAATTATTTTACAAGCTTGTCAAGTGCAGAGGCAGGCTGGGAGCTCCCCTGAAAAGCAGAACATAAGCCAGCATGACATTTCAGGAAAGGTTTCTTTGGGTCACATTTTTTAAAAATATGAATCTTAAAAGATGAAAATGGTTTAAGAGTGGAAGGGAAAAGGTAAAGAAAGGCATTCCAGGCAGAAGAATTTGCATAAGCAAAGATTTGGAGGCAAGAAATAGAATGATATATACAAATGATAAACAATTCTGTATTTCAGACTGATTGCAAATCAAGGATTACAAATTCAAACACCAAGTCAAATTCAATCATTCAACCAAAACATATTGTACACTTCTTTGCCTCAGTGTTTTAGAACTTGGAATAAGGAAACAAAACAGATAAAATTTCCTGCCTTTGTGGAGTTTACATTTTAACAGAAGAAGACGAACAATTAAAAATACACCTAATAAGCATGTAAAATATATCATATGGTGATAAGTGCTGTAGGAAAAGAAGATAAAACAGGGCAGAGAAAACTGAGAGTACAGAAGCCAGTTGGAGGAGGGGAGGTCAGATAGTTGCAAAGCTGCGATTTAAAACAGGAGGCTGAGGTAGGCCTTATTGAAAGTGTGACATTTATGCAAATACATAAAGTGAAGGAATTATTGTGTGGATGTCTGGAAAGAAGCAGTCCAAGTAGATGAAGCATATAGTGCAAAGGCCCTAAGGTGGAAGTGAGCCTGGTGTGTTTAACAAACAAGGCAACAAGTATGGCTGGGGCAGAGCAAGAGGAGAGAGACTACAAAGGAATGAAGTCGGCAGGTCATGGGAAAATAGATCATGTAGAGTCTTGTAGGCCAATGTAAAGACACTGGGTTTTACCATGAGTCAAATGAGAATTCATAAAAGATTTTTAGGCACACAAGTACCATTCCATTTTTTAATTATTTTGTTTATTTTGGAATAATCATGAATTTACAGAAAAGGTAAAACAGAGTTCCCACATACCCCTCACCCAGTTTCCTCTAATGTTAATTTCTTATATTACCATAGTGCATCTTTCAAAAAGAAGAAACCAACATTGGCATATTACTATTAATTGAACTCCAGACTATTTGGATTTTACCGGTTTTTTTCACTAATATTTTTTGTCTATTCCAAGACCCAATCTAGGATAACACATTGTAGTTAGAATCCTACATTTTAATACAATTTTTTACTTAGATTTTAAAAGTATCACTCTGGCTATCATCTGAGAATAGACTGTAGACAGGCAAGAATTGAAGAAAGCAAAGAGACCAGCTAAAATATTACTACTGTAATCCAAGAAAGAAATGATAGTGGCTAATATTAATAATAGACATCCAAGCAAGAGATGACCAGTGTACTAAAAGCATAAATAGTAAGAAACAGTCAAATTCCAGATATATTCTTATAGAGAGAGTCAGTAAGATTTGCTGATGGATTTGATGGAATATGAGAAAGAGTCAAGAATGACTCCAAATATTTAACTTTTAGCAACTAGCAGTATAGAGTTGCCATCAACTGAGATGAGAAAGAATGGGACAAGTTTAGTGGGAAAATAGTCCGGTTCTGACATTTAAGTTTGAGTATCTTTAAGTAAACAAGTGGAGATGTAGAAGGAGAAGATTAGAGACGTGAGTCTGAAGTTCAGAAAGAGAGGGGACTAGGAATATGAATTTGGTAGTCTCTGGTACACAGGTGATATTTATGGTGATTAAGAGTTGATGATATCATCAAGAGGAGTATAGACTGAGGAAAAGAAGAAAACCAAAGATTGAGCCCTGGAGCACTTGAACAATAAGAGATCAAAAAGGGAAGAATGAAGACTGACAAAGAACAACCAGTGAGGTACAAGGAAAATCAAGAGTATGATCTCCTGAAAATCAAGTGAAGAAAATATATCATGGAGCAGAGTGACCAACTGTGTGAAAGGTCGCTTACAGGTCAAATACTGTTAAAGACAGAACAATCAACACATAGAGATCCCTGGTAACACTAACAAGAGCATTGCGAGGAAGCGTGAGAACAATAACCATGTTGAAAAGATTTCAAGTGAGGGCAGGCAGTCTGTCACCTCAAAATAATATGCCCTTTGGGACACTGATTATTTTAAGTAGGTTATTTTTACGAAACACAAGACTCAGGAATAACCTTTAACCTTCCCCCTAACTGCAAATTTAGATAGAGAACCTGCTCCAGAAATAAAGCTATCATCATAGATAACTATAGTTTAATATGAACCAGTCTCTGATAGGAAGAAACCAAGCAAGGTCCTCTGTATATTCCATTGTTAAAGATAGCCCAGCAAACATTTATTTACAGAACATTTGCTTTTCTATCTCCATGTGAACTGCCTTCCTCCCCTTTGAAGGCCCAAACTACTGCCCCCAACCCCTTCTCCTTAGCTCAAGATGGCATATAAGCCTTAATTTTCCAAATAGAAATCCCTCTATGTACAATTTGGCATTTTCTCCTATAAATGTGTCTTACATTGATTTATTAGTCAAGCCAGAAGAACTTTCTAAGAGTAGGAGAAAAAAATTATTTTTTTCTTCCCCACACAAGAAAGAATAGAAAAAAAATTTTGGGATTTGCAGCATAGAGAAGTCCTTAGCGGAATTTTGTTTAGAAGAGCAAATAGTGTTGGAAGTGGAGAAAGCTTATTTCTTATGGAAAAAGAAATAGTATGCAGGTCAAAGAAAATTTATGAGTCTCACTCTAAAAGCCATAGGGAAAGAATAAAAAAGAGGAGGGGAAAAGGACAAAGACAAACACTAGAACACAGAACCTGAACCTCAGACTACAGCTACTACCTGAGGATCGGAGAAAACAAGCAGTTAAGTAAAACGATTGTCTTTTAATATATGAGGGCTATCAGGAAAGGATCCAGTCATATAGTCTGAAAAACAGAGGTATTTGTGGCTGGGTTTTTTTTCCAGACAGCCCTTGTATGTGACCATCAGTGAATGAAAAAAGGGGAAACCAAATAAAAAGAAACCTTTAACACTATCAGTACTATATACAAAAAGAGAAAATGGAGAGAAAGTACTCGTAGTATAAAAGCAGTACCAATTTAATTTTAAAAACCTTTTTATTGAGTGCTAACATGCAAGTCAATCAGCTCTACATCATTATCCCTCCCTTCAAGGAGTTTTTAATTTAGTGAAAGAGAAAGCCAGGCACACAATTGGCAATGCTTACTGAGTGCTTACTGCATGCCAAATACTTGGTGAGATGACTTAACTTGTATTAACTCATTTAACCTTCACGATACTAGAGAAGCCTATGCAATCTTTCCACAAAAAAAATATAAATATGCACTATTTTTACATACAATTCTAGAAAACCCATGAAACCAAAGTTTGAAGTACTCTTCTAGATGCAAGAAAGGCAATAATTTCTACACAAGGAATGACAGTCAGATTTTAGTTTTAGTAAGAAAATGATCTAAGATGGTTTAGTAAGAAATGAAAATCCATAGCAGAGCTGCCAAGAAAGAGACTTTTGAAGTAGTTAGTGATGTAAGATAGTACTTAAATTAGTTCAGGCACAGTGAAAACCAAAAGCAGGGAGTTTATATGCTTAATGACCATGTAGCTCAATTACCACCTCGCCCAGACTCTCACCACAGCCCAGCTTAACTGTGTTTGCTGTTACTCAAAAAAAAAAAAAAAAAAAATTAACATTCATGTTCAGCTTCATCTATTGCCATTTGCATTCCTCTCTGGATAATAACTGACATTGTTCTTTACCATTTTGAAGCTAAAATACATAAGAGCCCATGGTCTAAAATTTATTACAATCCATAAATATAGTACCTCAATTGTGATCTTTAATATCTTCAGTTTCCTGGTGCTCTACACAGGAAGCCTAAGCACAGCTTCACACAGACATAGACTACCCTAAAGTGTTTATAAAGTGCAAGACAATCTTCACATGAAAGCAAATGCAGTTATAAAGTCTATAGACACATTTACTTTAGAAGTCGAGCTTGATGAGTTGCACAAGTTTCCATAACTAAGCTAAGTTTAATTTGAATGAGGACACTAAGCAATTACAAGGGAGACTACTAAATGGCTTTTTTGATAAGAGGGTACTGTACATTTTTATACATTTCTTACTTTCCTCTCCCACTTAATTTTCTGCATTAAATTTCTCCAAGAACAGAAGCCATCTTTATTCCTCTTCCACACTCTCATTTTCCCATGAGTAAAGCTCAATAAATACTTGTCAAAAATTGTATATTTGACCAACTCTTGACAATTCAACAGATTGAAAGTATTAATAGTTAGTTACAGCTTGTTTGTTTTTATTTGTTTGTTTTTTTTAAGTGTGTGTTGTAGCAAACACTGTAATCAGAAGAAATCCAAATGTTTTAATCACAGCGTTGCCCTAAATACAGAGAGGTCTCATAGTTTGGCCAAATACAGCACACAATATGAGTTTCCTTCGTTCTTTTTCTTTATCCATTTTTTGAGTTAATAAGTATTTAAAAAAAAATAACATTCTGAAAAGAACCCTCTGTGGTCTGAGAAAAAATAAACTATACACTCAGAGCCAAAGAGTTGCCATAATTTTCTGATTCAGTTAAAGGAACAAAGGAATAAACTCTGCACCTCCAATTTCTAAATAATCCCAAGAACTATGCCAACTGAACATGTCACCATCCCTGTCTCTCCATCTAATAAAGGAAGACAAAAAAGGGATGGGGAGAATAGAGCCTCATGTAACGGGATTATTAAAATTAGAGGAAGTTAAATAACTGTACTGATTAAAAGAAGTTGGCATGTGAATTGTCTTAGTGATGGATTACTTCTCTAGAGTATATAAACCACTGAATTCAGGGCAGGGCAGCTCCTTTCCATTTATTACCACAGAAAGTTCTTTCCTGATCCCAAAGGGAACGTTCAGCCCTATAGGTAACCCAGTGACAGTGTGCAAAACGTTTGGGATTGGGAGGGACAGAAGGGCATGTTAGGGAAATGACCAAACAGCCTACTCAACACAAACGTCCAGATTCGGGTGTCCTCCTAATCCCAGAACTTTACAAGGCATTTCAAAGGCTTTTCGCAATCCAAAGAACCCCTCGGGTGCAACGGGAGACACTAAAAAGGATGTCCAGCAGGTGCGGGTCCCGCGGATAAGCACAGGGAACCCAGGCATTGCAGAAGAGTCAACAAACCCAAACCTCAGTAGCTTACACATTTGAGGGTATTCGAGCTTGGAAATACCCACACACTGAGGAGTTCTAGAGGGAAAAAACAGGGGACTAAAAAAAAACATTAAATTAAAAAGAAAAGGAGGGAGAAGAAAAAAGGACTGAACAATAATTACTATTGTAAAGAGGTTACCCCCACTTCCGAACCCTACCTGTCAGTGACTCCACTTCCGGTCCCCTCTGAAAGGCCCGCTCTCACAGGCCGACGTCCCGCAGCCAATGAGAGTGTCATCTACTTCCGCAGAGACTCGTGACGTCATTTAAACCCGCCTATTCGGTAGAGAGGAACCTATCCTAACGTCTGAGTCGCGCAGCTCAGGAGGAGGTGCCCTGACAGGCCCAATCGGACCGCGAGAGGGAGAGAGAAGGGCAGGCGGGGCGTGCACGCCTTTTCCGCCCTGGGCCCGGAAGGGTGATGTGGCTGGGGCTTCGCCGGCCTCACTATGGTAAGAGCTGGGGCTGTGCGATCGCGGTTGAGGTTTGTGAAGGGGCTTTTGGGGACCCAAACTAGGACTCAAGGGTTGGTCAGCAGCCTTCGGTGCGCGAGCCAGGAAATCCTGTGACTAAGTTGATTCTCCCAGGGTTCGGAGGATGCAAGGGCCCGGGAGCCATGTGGTCTCTGCACACCTAACTGGGGAGAGCCGGGGCCAACCGCCCAAGAAAGACCCCGGGGTCGCGCAACCCGTCCTCTCCCGCTGAGGCCACTTCCTTGATTTGTTAGGTAGAAATACGCTTATTTGGCTTAACCCGTCGGTTGCATAGACTCTTTTGGTCCTTGACTCTTTAAGGCATTACAACTTCTCGATTGCTCTGGTTAGTTTTGGTCTCATCTTCTTACGGGCCTGACCAAGGTATTTATTTAATTGTTGTCAAATAAACTCCAGATTCAACACCTCAATTTTCACCTATTGAATCCGTAGCTTTTTAGGCCTCCCGTACTTCATTCTCTCAACCTTAAAGATGCTACTTTACAAAACAGAGATTTTAATGATTAGACTTCTCTGCACAGGTGGTTTCTCTTCGTGAAGCTTAATGTACTTGGTTGGAATGGTGTCTGGCCTCCAGCCTTCCTCCCCTTCCCCACATTCTCTAAAGGTTGTATGTGTTCTTTTGCTTACCAAAGATTCCTTTGATAGCTTGGGCCTCTTAGAAAAGTTGGAAATAAATCACAAAAGTTCGCAAAAGAATACTTATGTCTCTAGGTTGGAAAAAAAAAAAAAGAGGTAAGGCCATCACGGCCACGGGACAGATGTGGTAGCACTGCTGATGATATAATCTCCCAAGTTCTGAAGTCATTTTACCATTGTTGTAAATGTCAACCGGCTCTACACCAGTCCCTCATGATGGATTTATGAAGTCCACGTGCCAAATGTTGCATTTCTGAGTATATTTCTGGGGAAAGGATGCATCCCTTTTACTATAGTATTAAAAGTAATCATAATTCCCAAAATGCTACTTTATTCTGAGAAATTGCCAAGCTTGTGTTTCCAGAAGTTCCTGCAGCACAAAACCCTTAAGACATTTAATCGACAATTTGGTTGTTGCTTGCTTTATGCCAGCTACTTTGATGATAGCGAGACATAAGTCACAGTCTTTTCCCTGGAGGAGTTTACCACTTACCAAAGAGATGGCACTTTATGATGGGTATTCCTTCCTTGGCCAAGAATATTCTCCAGCTTTTTTCCCCACCTACCACATGATAGGATTACATACAGTTAATTTTGAAGAGTGCTATTAGTGAGTTCTTAGTTAACTTGGAAAATGTGGTTCCTTCTTCACTTTAAAAAGAGTAGAGAGACTATTGCTCATAATTCTTGCATATTTTCTTAGATGCTGAATTGAATTCTTTTACTCATAGTGCAAGTCAAAGATAGATTCTTTTCGTTATTTTATAATGTATTAGCAGAAAGTAATAAGTAATTAGCAGAAAGTTTAAGATCAAAAGTATTTAAACTATCTGGTATACTATACTTGTTTTTTTCAAAAGTAAAAATAGTAGGTCTCATTTATTAGCTCGTGCAATGCTCGAGGCTGTGTTTGAAACATTAGTGTAGAAGCATTCTTATTTCAAGCCCACAACAACTTCTGAATAGATGTTTACAGGTAATGAAAGTCAGGGAACAAAAAAAACCGACATGCTTGGGGTCACACTGCTAGTGTAGGTAGTGAAGCCAGGACTCAAACTTATCTTAATATGCAGCTGCCATCATGCTGTGGTTAATAGAAACAATTTAACTGTCGTAGTGATCCATTGCTCTCAAATATAATATGCCAGTCACACGTGTGAATAATGGAAACAACTGCCAGGGGATTAATTTTTCATTCCTTCTCCATTCCTGTGAGCTTTGGATATCAGCATTTTAGAGAAAGTACATTGTCCTTGGAAGAACTGCACAGTGAAGATTCTTTTTGAGTTTGCACCTAAACTTGGTATATTTTTGCAGTAACCCAGTGATAATGACAAACCTGAATTTCCAATTTTAATGAACTCATTTTTTAAAATGCATTTGAATGCCGTAAAAATACTTATCAGCAGTAACAGTTTAGAACTATCAGAGCATAAACAGTCTGGTAATTCCACCACTTACGAGTTAATACTTTCTGAGAACTTCAAAATGCCTTGTTCTCTCTAACTCTTTACATTCTTTGAGATTCATCTGAAATCTCATCTGTTCCCAAAAAGCCCTGCCTGGTCCCTTCTCTTTTTCTACTCCTTTTAGTCATCCATTTGAGCTATCCATATCTATAGTCCATGCATATACCTCCAGCATTCCTCCAGCATTGCTCTTATTACAAGTTGCCTCTATTTGTCCCCTCTCTAAGCAGAGTTCTTAAAGACTAGTTCTTTTAATATACATCACAGTATCAATTAGTACTCAAGTAAATAAGAGTCTGGGGCTACAAAGTCATATAAGACATTCTCAGTGTCTTCAAGGACATCACCGTTCAGTAAGGAAGATTATTAGATAAGTAAATTCCATGTGTTATTCTGCTAATGTGTAGAAATACAATATATTCATGTGTAGTGGAAAGACCATGGGCTTTAGACTTAGCCAGACAGGGTCAAAATCTTCCCGAGTTCCCATCCTTTACTTGGTTACCCTAAGGAAGTTTATCTTCATTTCTTCCCCGGTTGGTGTGTTAAGTGGTGTACAGATATTCTCATTTAAGCTCACAAACTCTGCAGAGTAGGAGCTATTACCCACATTTTATAATTACATTGAGTATCGGAGAAGGGATGTGAAATATTTTCCCTCATCTTGTAGCAGAGATATGCAAAAAATACATTAGAAACATGGGAATTCGTAATTCTGGCTAAGAACTACCAGGTAGACAACCCTAAGGAGCTAACATTCTGACCTGTATATTAAAAGAGTGATTAGGGATTAAAAAGGGAATCATTAACTAGATTAGGGAAGGAATCATTAGCTATAACTGGGACAATGCTCTCTATCATTAGATAAAGGAAATAGCAGTTATGGAGCCAAAGGGCATTGAATTGAATAGTTGCTTGGAGACTGGCAGGAATAGAAGTTAAGTATTAAAATGATGAGAGATGAGACTTTTTAGAAAAATTGGGGCCAGATCTTGAAGGGGTTTTTGCCATACTACGGACTTTGTATGACGTTTAATTGCTTACCTAGTAAAGACTTTGAGCAAGGAAAAGAATAATGTGCTCTTGAGGAAACCAGCTGGTAACAATCTGGAGGGTATATTTAAATAGAAGAAGATTAAAATTTAAGAGACCAGTTTAGAAACAAATGGCAGTGATCCAGACAGTAGATGATTGAATGCCACAACTCTTGACAATGGTATGATAGGTTAAAGAAAGGATAAATAAAATCCCTTTGAAAGTGCTTAGTGGGGGTCCATGAAGCGCAACTCCAGTTTTTAAAGACTTATGTTACTGACTGCATTGTACTTAATGAAGGAAAAGGTGTGCAGAAGGGTTAAGGGCCTTGCCCAAGATCACACTGCTTATAACTTGTGAAGTGAAGCCAAGATTTAAACTTAACATCTCTGTCACCAAATCTTGTACTCTTTTTATTATACAGTAATGCCATTAATTCTATAAGAAATTCAAGAAGAAAAGCAACATTTGTATGCCTCAGTGGTGTGGCAGTAGGGAGAGTTGGTTAAATGATAATTCTGTTGCTTCGGTTACTTGTGCACCGTTAACACAAAAGACATCACAGTAGAAAGGCAAATATCTTCTAAGTGTTATAAAAATACTTTTAACCTCATAAACCCATGACAGGGTTGCATGAAATATACTTTGAAAATTAATGCATTAGGCTAATAGGCTGAAGTGGATACTGGTCCTCTGTAGAACAGTATCTTATAACCCTGACTATAAGGAAAAACTACCAGGGAGCTTTGAGAAACTGTAGATACCCCACTAATTCAGTCCAAATTTCTGGGCATTGGTTGCTCTTAAATTCTCCTAGTGCTAATGAATAGCCAGGGTTCATACCACATTTAACTCCATGTATTTGGAAGCTTTTTCATTTTTATTAGTCTTTGTCTCTTCTCATTACATGGTCAGAGCAACTTCTTTCCTAATAGGATTTGTACTTTGTTCTTCAGCATACTTTTCTCATCAAAATCATTTATCAAGGACACATGAAGCATTTCTTGTATTTTTTAAGTCTGCTATTTATCACGTTTACACGTATGCTTTGTCTTAACATTTTTGACACCGTTATTGCTTTATATTTAGATCTGAATTGTCCATAAAATAGCTCTAGAACTAAGCAACACAAACACAGCAAACGCTGTACATACCATGACAATGAGTTGAAAATAAGCGCAAATGACCACTCATGTTGCCAGTGGAGAACCGAGTTGAAGTGTTTCCACTCTGGACTGTAGCTTACTGGTAGCCGTGAAAGTTACTAATTTTAAGTGGAAAGTGTAAGTAGAGAACATCTCTACACATTTGAAACAGGACCAGTAAGATCAAATGGCAGTTTAGTCCAGCCCCCTCATTTTACGAGTTAAATTAACAGGTGATACATTGAGATGCTCATTTATCCAAGGAGAAATTTACATGCTTAGATTATTTCATTAAATAATCCAAATGTTTAGTAACCCTGTTGGTAAGAGGAGCTGATGTTCCTCATTGAAACATTAAACAATCCTGGTTTCTTGGTTTCAAATTAAACTAAGATAACTTCTGTTTTTGGTACAATATCAGTGCTACCTTACAATAAGCAACAAAGGTTGGTCTTATGTGCTAATAACGCCAAAATAAAATGTTAAATATTTCTGTTTGTTAGTGAAAACCTTTTCATTCACTGATAATCAGTTATTTTGGGCAAGTGGGTGTGTGTGTGTGCATGTGTATGTGCGCGTGTGTATTTGCACAATCATGTACAGGCTTACATTTATCCCTGCATTTTTATGGTTTCCATTCTCAGAGATAAAAGTGGTATACATGAGTTTACTTACAAGTACAAACTATTTGGAAAATGCTGACCTGACCTAAATTTGTAAAGGATAAAATGCTGACCCATTTTTCCAGTGATGTATAATTTTTATCACAATTAGGTCAGGAATGTCATTTCTGGATTTCCTTCAACCCCCAGAGAGAGATAAATGACTTCATTGTTGTATAAAGCAGTACATATTAAAACAGGTAAAATTGTTGCTATTTGGAGGTTTAAAAATTTAAGTCTTTTGTATTCCATTCTTAAAGTGAATTTTAGTTAAACTGCAAGAATTAATATGTCAATAAAAATTTATTTTCCTCTTAGGAGACAGTCAGCATTTAAACTCCCAGACAGTGTTATGCATAAAGAAGGCCCTTAATTAGCAAATCAGTTAAACAATTTTATTTTATTAATCCTAAAATAAATAAGTTATGTCTAGCTAAGTGATTCACAACTAATGAAAATACTGTAGGTTTAGTCACAGTCATTTCTGCAGACTTAGTATTGTTAGCAACCAGTCATTAAGCACTCTCTGGACAAAGCACTGTTTAGCATATTAATATGTGTATTTTGCCACTTTTCTCATTTTTTTATTTGGACCTTTATACTGCTTGGATCTTTTCCCCTTTTCCCCCCCTGTATTTCTAATGTTTTAAATGGTTTCTTTAAGAAGTATTTATATTTCTACATCTAAAAACAAAAACCTATATTGAATTCTTGTCCTTACATTCAAACTTAGTGAATATAGTTTTTTTTTTTAATTCATTTTTATTGTTAGACTTATTGGGGTGACATCTGTTAGCAAGGATTACAGAGGTTTCAGGCATACAATTCTACAGTGCATTGTCAACTTGATGTATAATAAGTTCACCACCTAATGTGACTTCTCTTTCCATCACCTTATATTTAGCTTCCCCCCCTCCTCTCCCACCCCCTCCCCTTTCTCCC